>CAEFZX010024863.1:0-61983 GCA_903066825.1 Alfaro cultratus | reverse complement strand
GGATTATAAGGCGCACTGTCGGCTTTTGAGAAAATTTAAGGTTTTTAGGTGCGCCTTATAGTGCGGAAAATACGGTACATAGCCTTTACAGTTAACAGCATTTCTTTATTTACTCCTTTACATGTGCACTCATTGGTTTTGTGCTATCTGTAGACTATGCATTTGAAATACAATTATGCACCAATGGATATAACAAAGGCGATATGGTGTCAGTGCTCTGTTGCAGTGCTTGCAGTCTGTCTTTCTTACTGTAACATAAAGCACCATTTCAGGGTGAAGAAGAAATAACTTCCATACACTCCTCACCTTATTAACATAATGTAAGCAGGGCTAACATGGAAAAACAACCATCTCAAAGAGCTAAACCAGCTTGTTCTTTATAACAGCAGCATTGTTCTGCAGATGCATCAGATTACTCTATTAAATGACTCCTTTTGCACATCGCAGACAGGTTTTAACAAAATGTCAGTAATTGATGTCAAGAAATGTGAACACCAACTTTTATAGCAGACTAGTCTGAACCAGGTGTCCATGGCATATCCAGAAATGCAGCAAATATGTTAGCAATGTGCATAGGGATTTAAGTATGGTATTATGATGAGAGGGCAGGGCTTGTAAGAGTAAGACCTGTTTATTCTCTAATTTTAAACCTTACTGTTTTCCACATTTTAGAGGACTTAGAGGCAGAGTTTCTTGTGAAGTTGTGTAATAGTTACAATTGCCCTGAGGCGTTAGCACCACATGTAAGCAACAATAATACCAAGCAGCTGCTGTAAGCCATGTGGGTCTTTGAACTGTGGAAGAAGGTATTCCTAGAAGTCATTAAACTGCTCATGGACCATTGGCCCAAAGACCTCATGGCATCTAAATCAGCCTACCTTATCCAGTCTGAATGAATTACATCTTTATTGCCAAATGAGAATTTCTCCTGCACTCTCACTTACAAGTTACCTACTATAGGTATTACTGGTAGTATTTTGCACGTGCATTATCGTGTTTGCAGGAGAAGTCAAACTGTTCTCTGAAATACCTATTTATTCATCTAAATAGTTGTCCAACCATATGTCTTTTAATGCTTGTCAATTATAAGAAGTTCTCAGTTGAATTGCAATTTGATATAAAAGGTAATTGGTCAAGAGGGACAACCCTCTCCTAGCAACTTTCTTCATCTTACATGGAAAAAAAAAAACTTTCCATTTTAAGGAAAATGAAGGCCAATCTGAAGTTGATCAGAGAACATAGTCAAAGACCAGGACATTGAGGGTAATATTCTTAAGACATCTGAATCAAAAATTCTATTATAAGGACACCACAATACAAGATATTGTTGTCATGATGTTGCTGCAATGTTGTGAGGGATCTGAAGGTTAGTTGTTTTCCTGTGATTAAATAGCTGTGCTTCTCCACACAGATAAATAATAAAAATAGACATGTGAACAGCCAAGTATTTATTGGTGTGTCATTTTTTGTTATAAAACTGTAGTGGAGCTCTTGTGGCAAAAATGAAAAACAGTAAAAAAAAAAAAACAAAAAAAAACTGCTGCCTTGTTGTTTTTATTATTTATTTATTTTTGTTATTTTATAGAAAACAGCCAGTCTGTTTTATTTTATTTTATACATCAGAGCCCTGCAGTGTCCTGCATGTCATCATGACCAGGTCATAAACCATGACAAACTGTATTTTAATCACTATAATGGTGATCTGCAGATACCATGTAAAGAAACCATTGATTTATATTTGTGTTATGTAGAGAAAAAAAAGAACAACAAAGGAAAAATAAAAAAATAAAAAAAGTAAACTAAATTGATTACTCTAATTTGCCTGTTTAAAATGCATGTGTCTGTTGTTGCAGTTATAATTTTACAGGACCTGCTGTTATTGCCGCCTGTGTGAGGTATCATAAATCCTTGACAAATACCCTTGCTTCAGATGTTCAGTAAACATTTGTTTACTGTTTGTTGCCTCTCCGTGCTCTTTTCTTCATTTTCTGATGATCCATCACTCCAAACAGACAGCTGTTGCCTTAATTAATAGAAACCGTATCAATCAGAAGTTTTCCTCATTACAGAAATTTGGTTCAATTGTATACCCTTTCACATAAAGTGTGAAAGGGTATACCCTTTATGTATAAAGTGTATACTTTATACACTTTATACACTTTATAAAGTATATAAATGACTTTAATCATCCCAGTCTTTGGGATGATTAAAGTCATCCCAAAGACTGGGATGACTTTAATGCAATTTGGTTTTAAAAATAAACATTTTGCATTCTTTATTGTTGGACAGACAGCTTTCTTCCCTCTGTGCAGCAATTCTTCCTCCCAACTAATGTGTTAAAAAATTAATTGGGTAAATTTTGGCTTATTATGCAAGACAAAATCATTACAGAATGATGTGCAACTCCAATATCTAATAGTCTTCTGTGTGACATTCACTTAGCACATGCTGGAGTTTAATTTGTGTGTTTCTGTCCTTGGTGCAGAGTCGGGCAATTGCCTCTCTTGCTTCCTCAGAACCCTCAGCAAAGACGTGATTTATCAGCAGCTCATTGATATTCAGCAGCATGTTGACCAGCAGAGTGACAACGCATAACAATGAGTACAATTAAGTTTCTGCGATTTTGGTAATCAAACGGAATGCATGCTAAGAGAGTAGCTTTGCTTTGGAATTGAAGACGCATTACGCATGCACTTATATTGTTCAGCAACAGCATTTCCAAAAGAAAGGGAGATAAAACGAAAAGACCACTCTGACCAGTCAGAACATTTCAATGGCAACTTCAGATTTTGATTACTGTCTAATTATTTGGAAATTTTACATTTCTGTCTGTAAAATACAATTATGCAATACAAGAATTACTGCTTTATGTAAAAACAGATATCTTTTTATGAATAACAGATCATTTCAATCCTATTGCCAATGAGTTGAAGGGATACTTTTTTCATTTCAAACAACCTCTGCAAACTTTTTAGACCTCGGTATGTTAACAAATGCAGCTGAACAGCAAAGACAAACGACAATTACTTATATCAGAGGTTCTGATAAAAATGCTGTATCTATAATAATCTAGCACTAAATAACTAATAATAGTTTTAAATTGAACAATTAAGAATTTGGAGAAAATAAAACATACTGTATGTATACATTATTTTCCTGTGGGCACTGTTTTGGTCTCTTAGCATTTCCAGAATTTTCTCAGCATATTTTTTTTGCTTTTCTATGACATTCACTGATTACCTGTGCCAAAACCATAATTCCAGTCCTTGCTATTTTGCCTATCCTTTGTATTGTACATTTCTCTGTTTCCAACTAATGACTCAATAGAAAAGAGTCTATGTTTTTATGTCTTTAGTGTTCCCAGCATGTTAGTGTACTGTAGTGGACTGTTTTGAAAATGCCTAATTAAAATGTTAATTCAACCAAACCATCTGAAAATTAAAGTTACTATTAGTGGTCATTAGAGCCACTGGTGTGTCATTATTCATGGTTGTGAAGAACATAAATAAGTGTATTTCTTTTTGGGCTTCAATTTTAAATGCTTCACATAACTGTTAAATCTGTGCAAAACAGTTGTCAATTTTATTAAATATAACTGTATTCTTCATGGATTTTTACTTGCTGAACTTGCATTAATAGAAGAGCAAATATACCACAAAAAGCATTGTATTGTCTTTAATTCTAATATAAACCCTGAAAGCAGTATTCCAGGGTCAAGTTTTCTTGTCGAACACTACAGCTAGTCTTTTTCTTTTTCTTTTACTCACATATTCATACAGTCTTTGTATTTCTGTAATGCAGAGGTATTCTCTATTATACTCACACAATAAGGAAAACTTGAGAGTAAAGAGAGAAACCCGCTAATAATGCCCCTTTTCCACTGGCTCTAGTGGCTCAGCACAGATCTACTCTGAAGTTCTGGCTTAAAGCCCCACCTGCAGCCGGAGAGCTGTCCTCTATTAACTATTACTGTGTCCATGAGCCGTTTCAAGGTGGCTGAATGTTTTGAGGAAAATGTATGTGTATCTGAACAGCTAATTTATTCATTGCAGCACAACACCTCAATGTAATTCAGAGAGCTGAGGAAAATTATACTTCAGTTTTACCAGCTCCTTCTATTGTGGTTCTAAATAATATTATAGTCACTCTTGACTTTTATTAACTTAAGTCTGTGCTACTTCTTTAAAATCTCTAATTTCTTCTCACCCCATGGCCAATCAATGAACAGCAGTCTCTTCATGTCACATTTCGTCAATTCATTACAATGTCAATGAATTGACTTTGTAATTTGATTACATGAAAGAAGTGGGACAAGACATGAAAAGCTAAATAAGTCTTTAATGGGATTTATAACTTTTCTTGGCACTGTAAAACATCTGTTTATCTCACCTTCATTATTTTTGCTGGACTGGAAAGTCCAGACAAAAATGTCCTAACTATTCTGGAGATAGACTTCATTTGCAGTTTTCCAATTGTTTTAAGGATAACCAGTGAGATTCTATGTCACTGTTTTAAAAAATTTTCACAATGGACAAGGATATTCAAGGCTGTAATAATAATAATAATAATAATAATAATAATAATAATAATAATAATAATAATAATAATAATAATAATAATAATAATAATGGAGTAAATATTTTAGATTTTTTTTTTTTAAAGATTTTGCTTGGTTGCTTCCTGCTTGGTTTTTAAATTCATTGACTTAATTAAAATATTTTTCTGTAATTACTTCTTTGACCACCAAAATAAGAGCACAAAGAACTGCTCTGAGACTAAAACCTTGGAAAGACACAGGCACTTTTCTCCCTTAACATCCGTTGAATGGCTGTGGTTGTTATGTAATCCTTGATGTCAAACTTCGCAAATCGTTCTTATATGTCAGCCCTGTCCATTAACAACATGTCTATGGAAATATTACTGCAAAGGTCACTGCCTCAAGGAACAGAGAAGACGGAAGGGAGTGAAATGTGTGTGAAATGGCTGTAGCTAGTTGCCTTGCTGGTGCAGCTCTCTGCCTCACTTGCCATTTGAAAGCTGGTGAGCTTTGCTAATAATCCCTGTCAAAGGAGTGGGTCTTATCCCAGAGCTTCAGATGCTACTGAGCCCATGTTTTATTGTTCTTTGCTTTCCGTTTTAGTTATTTAACAAGCAGATGATGGATCAGTGACCTTCATCTGTGCTGTGCTTGTCACTCCAACATCCTGTCTTACAGGCTACCATTTATGCTTAATTTTTTTTTTGCAATGAACTTTTTGTTTTTTTCCCCTTTTCCCTTAAAAAACAAATTTCCAAGAAAAAAATGTCCACTTTAATGATGCCAAACCTTGGACGTCTCCTGAAAACATAACCTTTGTACTGTGCCATCTATTTTACAAGGCCAGAGCAGGAATGCTTGGCATGGAAAGCAGAAATCAAATGAAGGCCATAAGAGATGTTTCATGCACCAGTAGTCCCCGGCGTGATAGTGAGCTCAGGAGCGCAGGGCCTAATCCGTTGGATTTTAGGTGTGCGATGGAGAAGATTAGAGGGAAACTAGTTCTTCTTTTCTGTCTGAAGTCGTGCTTGTTATTCCTCTCTGGTTTTCGTCAAGCCAGTTGAGGTGTTAGAAAGCCTGATTTGCTTTTATAGAAAAATAGACGGAGGAGAAACAAGCTTAGCAAAGATTTATAGCAGCTACATGAACCACATGATCAAAAAGCAAATATGCATCAATCCAGTACAACTTTCTGGTTAAGCCTCAGTGTTTTACAGAGGGAGTTTGTTTTCTAAAAGTGATCTCAGAACATGCAACTCACCATAGTGCTCTGTCAAGAAGAAACAGATAGTAATTAGTTGTAATCTAACTGATTTTGTTTGGTTTGTGTTTACACAGAAAAGCAGTGGGGAGAATTATGCAAAGACTTCAGCTGAGAGAAAACTAATAACACATTAAAGGCAGCTCTGCTCAAGTTCTTCCACACATGTATGGGGTATTAATAAGGAGGGGCAATAATTAATTCAGGCCTTACTTTTGAAATAAAAGATTTATTTTTTGTTTCTCAAATGACCATGAATCTACATTTTCTTCTTGGAGTTAGAGATCTTAGTTACTATAACCCAACATGTAGCCGAATAAAGTGAGAATTTTGATCTGTGCATATAAATTGTTGCCATAAATCTAAAAATGTATTAACCATGACAAACTTTTATTGTACTAACTGAATGAATAGAGATATAAGCACACACCTTTGATATTTGGGAAATATTCCTCACCAAGTTGGATATTTGACCACTTTTCATTATAAATAGTAGATTTTATTCAGCTTGACTGGCTTCCTGTCAGCAACCTTACTTTTAAGCACAGTCTGAAAATTAGGGTTGAGGTTGGGGCTATTTCTATCCATTTCAAAAGCAGTTTTGATGTGTATTTGGGATCATTATCCTGTTGGAACATCCAAATTTCAATGATCTGACCCTAACAGTCACCTCATGTAAAAAAAAGGCTGGTTAAATGTAAAACAAAAAGAAAAGAAATGAGGGGAACCTGCCCAAAATAAGCAACTGCAGGACAGTTGAGCTCCAGTGTTCAACAGAGAAGTAAAACCACTTTATGTATATTTAGTTGTAAATGTATAAATTTGACCTTCACAACTCAAAATTTGTGCGGTAGTCCCTAGCCTTTAAAATTTATAAAAGTTGTTTGTTAAATTCCTCCCTGACAAAAATAATGTTTCAAATGCATCGTCAAGTCAAAAATAAAATACAATTGAAGCTGATGCTTGTACACATGTGACCAGCCCTGTGCAGCTGTATGCAACATTTACAATTCGTGCAGGTTCCTCAATTTTTTCCACCAAAATGAAAACATCTAATAACCCAGCCTCGTCTGACAAAATTCTCATCACATAAACCTTACTGCATCCCTGAGGGAGCCCCAGCAAGGTAGTCTCTGTCACATTTGATTATTGCTTTGATGGTAAAGAGCAAAGATATAATAACCTTATCAGTGGCCGATGACTGAGATCTTCAAAGGCACTATTCTGCCCCAGTGCCTGTTCATCTGGTTGGTCAGGGATGCAGAGTGATCAAAGGCCTCCAGAACATGGTGGCTCAGCAGCCCTGTATCTTACAGACCCCAGTTCATTACCAGTCTGCTTCTGACACAGTTAATGCATCGACATTGATAGGTGTCACAGTGTTGCTTCCCAGGAGGTGCATTCTGCCTACTGATCAGGGACAGTCAGAGCTATTTGATCTCAAACGTCCTTGGTGTTTGATAAAAGAGATCATATTTAGGGTTCAGGGTCAGAATGATTTGTATCTCATATAGTTTGTTACTGGAAGAGAAGAGAAGTAGTCAATATATGATTGGTTAAAGTAGCCCAATCATCAACAGTAATGCTTTTGAAGACTAACAAGTTGTTTGGAACTGACTTCATTTCTACATGATACTTAATGGCATAAAGTAATGAAAAATGAACAGTTAGGTAAATTAATGGGTAGGGAAGTGAAACTTTAGGGTTAAAATTATGAGTGAAAACTATTTGTAAATGATCTGATTTATTTTCCTGTGACACACTGGATCACCTAATAGTTACACTTGTAAATGTCGTAGATTTACAAGCAAGTTTAAATCATCAACTTTCTATAAATTAATGTGTACATTGGGCTAATGCCTTTTAAGTTTTCTATTACTTTTGTTTTAATCATAATCTAAGGCTGCATATTTTTATGAAGTCATGGCACACACAAAGCAGTGCATAATTGTGACGTTGAAGAAAAAGAATGCATGAACATATGAGAGCATTACTGAATCTACAGCATCATGAACATTGAGAAACGCAGCAGGTAGATCATGGATGAAGTTGTAAAGAAGCTTAAACCTTTGGGGAAACTTTGGAAACCTGCAAATACATGTCTGTCCACCATGTTCACAGTGAAACATGGTTATGGCAGCTCAATGCTGTTCTTCAGCACGGACAGGGAAGCTGGCCACAGGTTATAGAAAGACTGATGCATCTACAGAACTGTTATGTAAGAAAACTTATTAAAGACAGAAAAAGATTGAGACTTTATGTCTGATTTCAAACAGAGCAACAATGCTAAACATAAAGCTAGAGCTGCTATGATATGAATAAAACCAGGGCATAGAGAACTGTTAGAATCAAAGTCTGTGGCAAAACCTCAAAATTGATGTTCACAAATTTTCTAGCATACCTGAGCTCCAGTTATTCCTTAGAGGAAAAATGGGCAGAAACTTCAGTCTTTTGATATGGACAGGTAGTGGAGCTCTTCAGGAATAAATGAAGTAAAAGGTGATTTTAAAAAATGTTGATTCAAAGGGGATGAATTAATTTTCATTCCACATTTAGACTTAGATTTTTCAAAAAAAATTGAAAATAAACTTCCATCGACTTCACAACTATGCACTACTTTGTGTTCGTATATATTTCAGAAAATCTCAGAAGCCTATTTGATGTTGAGTTATTGGAGAATTTGTGTCATTATTGAATTTTTACATAAACATATTTTTGAATGGAGTAATGTATTTCATTAGAACATTTACTTTGTTGGAGCTCTTCAATTACACATATCTGCCTCTCTGGCATTTTCTTCTTTCTAAATGGCAGCAAATGATCTCAAATGAACTGGTAAATTTGTGCTTTGATTCAGTTCAAAGTTACCCAGAAACATTTTCAATCTGTGACAAGAGAAAGACTTTTGAATTTAATCAGTAAACAAGCATCAGTGTCAGAATCTGCTGGTTATTCAGTCTGACATGTCTTTATCACGCATCACTAAACATGTTGCTTTGTTGTTTGCTCTCTGCAGCAGCCCACACTGGAGTACCTCTCCCCACACAAGCTGGTCTTTGCCACCGGCTCCGTCTTTCTCTGTCAACACACTTTACAGACCTAAAGGTTACCAGTGTGCAAAGTTTGCAAATCTAGAGATTGACTACTACTCTCCCTATCTGACCTTGTGCTTTTGAGGCCCTTAAATTTTCAGTAATCAATATATTGGAACTAAGCATATTTTCTTAGAGATTCATTAGCAGGAAGTGTGCAACAGTAATTAAAAACATGCATGAGACAATTATCTATGATATATTTCTTCTGAAATACTTGCATTATTATTACAGCAGACATTTCTCACACAACAAGGGGTGATCACAGGCACACCTGTCTCCAACTAAGTCAGAGAATTTGACAAAATAGGTCAACTTTACAGTTGAAATAATCTCTTTCGCTAACTACAAACATGAAAATTAACATCTAGAGATAATGACAAAGAATATATACACATATAATGGTGAGTGAAGGATCAAATCAAATTAATGAACAAATTTTGATCAAATGAAATGGAATAACTTCAAAACTAAGTGACTACTTAGAAACAGGGACAAAAAGAAAAGAGAGTAGCAGAATCGTAATACAGTTAAATTACATCCTTTCACAAAACAGCATGACTTCTGCAGTGAGAAGACAGAGAGGCAGGAGACAAGTCAGGAGACAAGTCAGGAGTATGTCAGATCCGGAAACGCTGTCCAGATCCAGGCCCAACCCTCCACTTTGAAACAAAGGATCATAAAAACCCAAACATGTACTCATGCCTAGTTTCAGTTCTAGACAAAGGAAAATGTGGCTTCTGTGATGTTTGACAGTGGAAAACACAAAGAGAAAGAGAGAGCGAGAGGAAGAGAGAAAAAGAGGAGTACAGATATGAACGTGCAGCTTGGTTTTAGCAAGTTGTTCAAACTCTGCTATAGATACAAGTCACTTGAAATGGATCATAGTATTAACACATCAAGGGTGACAGAGTACAATAATAATCACAGCATTCAAAAAGCAACTCTTCAGCTGCTCAGGTCAAGTTGATGTCCAGTATGGAAGGTAATTTAGGCTACTGAAAAAGAAAAAACTCTGCATTATATTTCAAAATTCTGAATTTAATTTCAAATTTCAGACTTTTATTTTTCCAAATTCTGACTCTTGATCTCTGAAGATTAAAGACATACCATTGAAACCAAAGGGGGGACCACTTCATCGATGTTCACAGAAGCAGCTTTAGGGGGTTTCTGGAGGATTGGACATATGAAAGCTTTAGAAAAGCTGGACACAAACAGCATTTCTTTAATAGTTCTCGAGGTAACACTTAGAAGCTTTTAAAAAGTTCTCTTTCTGGTTTAGCAGGTTAAAACAACAGTGATCAACAAGAGAGTTGTGCCCCTGTTCAGGTCTGCTTTGGCTGGGTGTTGGCAACTACTGTATCTATATAATGTATAGATAATTTCTGTAACGTCAGCATTGATGGAATCTCACACTTTGAATGCTGGGAGATGCAATTTGACCAGTTAATTTGGGTAAATGGAACCCTAACAATATACTCTTTATATATATATATATATATATAAAATACATATATATATCAGTTTGTTCAAAAATGTACACATGGCCAAAGTTTTTTAGGAGCACTGAAGCTCAGGAGTTGAAGGGAAAATTGATAAAATGAAATAAATGGAAATCTTGTAGAAATTTTTGGTAAATGCTCAAAAAGACTGCAAATTTAACAGAAGAGTTGTATATTACAGTGTTTGAAATATACAACTCTTCTGTTAAATGTGCAGTCTAAAAACATAGTACATACATTTTGGGGGGAAGACCCTTGTATGTCTCAAAATTTTGCTGACTTTGAAAAACAAGGAGTCATCCTAAAAAAAATATTGAATTTTATCATGTCCCTCTTTAATAGTTTACTATAAAAGATATGACAAATAAAACAAATTTTCTTCCGCTTTATCCAGGGTCCGGTCCCCCTTTTTGAACAGGGGGACCACCACCCCAGTCTGCAAATCCAGGGGAACTGCCCCCGATGTCCATGCGATATTGCAGAGTCGCGTCAACCAACACAACCCTACAACATCCAGAGCCTTAAGGAACTCCGGACGAATTTCATCCACCCCCGGGGCCCTGCCACCGAGGAGCTTTTTAACCACCTCGTCCCCAGAGATTGGAGAGCCCGACCCAGAGTCCCCAGGCTCAGCTTCCTCAATGGAAGGCATGTTGGTGGGGTTGAGGAGGTCTTCGAAGTATTCCGCCCACCCGTCCCCCCACCCGGAGGCGGAGGGAGGCTACCCTCTCTTTCACCCGGGTAAACCCCAACGTACAGACGCCGAGATGCCACCACAATAAGGTGGCAGCCCAAGGAGAGGCAAATTAGACCTATAGTTAATTATAAATAATTATTGATACATATATTTATTAATAAATTATTATATTCTATATTAGAATGCATCTGATACAAATCAGATCTCAAATGAAACAGAGGTACAGAGAAGAGATAGACATTTAAAAGCACAACTGCTCCCACTATTAGCAAGTGCCTTAAATAAAAGCTAAAGCCACTAATTGACAAAAGGGGCTGTGTAATTTGTTTATCTATTAAACAGCTTTCACTTGTCTTTGCTAATTTGAAACCATCCAGCTGAAAAATTTACAGATTGTCGTGAGCAAGAGAAGAATTTTATAGTGAACAGCAGCTCTCATCAAACCTCTTTGCCAGACAGCTAACGTGTAAGAGCTTCACTGATCTGAAACTGTGAAAATACGCTATTTCTCATCCATTGCCTGTGCCACACAGGGGACTTTGAAAGTTTCAAATAACCAAATGCAAGATCCGAGTTTCTGAACCCATCAGAACATAGTATTAGAGTTTGTTAAATCCTCTCCCGTGTCCCTGTAGTCACTCCACCCAAATGCCCCATAATAAGGGACTCAAATTCCACAGTTTTATTATGATTTGTTGTTCTCCTTCTCTTGTTGTTGGTTCTTACATCCAGCTTTGTTTGCAAATAGAATGAACTAGAATAAATACAATGCCCACCTCTGTACAATAAGATGTGTAAGATTTATTGAAAGCTGAATATTATCAAACTGGTGTGTTGTCTTTATGTAGCTGTGCGTTGCTGTAAAGTCGCCAATCCCAAATTTGTAAAGTGTTTGCCACCCGGTATAATCTGGAAACTTTCATCAAATATGCAATAAATGTATATAGGAAGCCAGCAAAGTACCACATTAAAAACATTTTTGTAATCCCCTTTTAAAAGCCTTTGTCCCAACCTGAACACTTTCACAGCTAATAAAATGCAGAAGACAAAAACTAAACTTATCACAGATATTAAGAACATTTTTGTTTGGCTGACTTTTTGTTTGTTGTAACAATGCTTCTCGGCAATAAATCACATACATTTGGAAAACCTATTTGGTTACTCCACATTTGTCAGGAAAATGCATGGGTTAGGCTGCACAGCTGACTATGCACAAAAAGCTTGCAAAGCAGGTTTTGTTGGAGGCAGTGGGATGGTTGGGGGAAAACATCTACCTCAAATGGAAAATAATGTTTTTCATCATTGGAGGCAGTCCTAGAAGATAGTGTTTATGTGAAATCAATGTTTCTAGCTTTATATCATATTATAATGTTTCTCATTGATTGAGTCATGCCGAAGCTTTGTGGTGAATCATAAGATTCGACTCCCATTAAATCAGAACTGGCTTCCCCCATTTTTTTTTTTCCTTTCACTACTTGGTTCTCACTCTCAGTGGCTCAGTCAAGACAACAACAGAAATTTGTTTTGATTGGTGACATGGTGGCCATGTGGCCAAACACATATGAGGATGTGTGATCATACCATTATGTGAAAAAGGAGAGGAGAAGAGATTGTCAGGTGGACAATTTGTTTGTCCCCACCCACACGGTGGTGAGGAAAGAGTGTCGAAAAAAACCCAATAAATATAAATGAGCTTACTAAACTGTAAACAAAGCAATATATAGCTTTAGATTGATTTAATATATGATATGATAAATTATTCTTATGATTTGTTCATTCGGAGCTCAATAACTTGCAGCATCAGATACTGCTGTGTGTAAATCTGAGGTCAGACTAAGGTTTTTTGTTGTCAGTCATTTTGACAACAAAATTGACTGTCATTTTGACTGACATGGTCAAAAATCCCATCATAATCAATTTTTAAAATGACAATGATGCTCCAAAGCTTCCATAGCTCCTCCATGATGTTCTCTGTGCATAAAATTGAAAATGTCTGCACAAAGTCAGGTGTGTCTATCAAAATGATGATGACCTTCAAAGTTTTTCCATCAGTTTTCAAAAAAAGCCCTGTCTAAGACAAAATATTTGGTTAACACGATCCCTGATGAAAATGTGTTTGAGTTAGCTTTTGAAAAATAAAGCTGTCTTGCGAATGTGTATGTCTGTGAAGAGAAGATACATATCATTTATATTCAAGTACGTATGTGTGATATAAATATTTGTATAGTTGGAAGTAGTCCTGTGAAACAAAACGCAGTACATGTTTTAAAAGTTAATTAACTCTAATGAAAATTATTTGAGAAGTTGAGACTATTTTATCCAGAAACAACTTTTAACTCTCCCTGGTCTTAAGAGGCGTCATGCTAAGACCTTGGGGAGGTTAAGATACAAAATGAAAGAAGTGTAACACAAATATTAAAAACATATTCAACCAATAATTAACATGCTTATGTCTATGGCAGAACAACACAGTTTAGTTTTGGAAAAGTGCAAATGAGATTGTGTTCACTTTATATCATTTGTGTTATAAACTAAAATAATAATCAAGAAACCAAGTAATTAGAGATCACAAAACCATGTAAACTAGATTTTAATTTTGCATTTGGATAATGGGCAATTGCAGAGTGTAACTGAACACAATGTTGAAACACATTCGCAGAAGGTGTTAAAACACACACTGATGATTTGTGACACCAAAGGGTCCAGAAGAAAAAACAGTATGTGAACTTGCTGAAGTGAGAAGAGGCTAATTATTTCACCGAGTGTTGAATCTGAGAACTACTTTTCAAACCTTGCCCAGTGGGACAGAATCTGTTTTCTAGTTGTTGTTTTTTTCCAGCACCGTGTTTCATTCTTTATTACAGTCACCTAGTCCACAATGCTGGTGTTATGAGAGAATTACTGTGCCTTGCAAAAGTAGGAGGATAAATGCTTTGTGGTCTTTTACCAAAGACGAAAGAGAAATCCTGGTTACACCAGGTGAGAGAGATGAGGAAAGAAACACCAAAAGAACTTGCAGATATGACACTTAGCCAGTTCCTTATCAGTTTTGTCCACTAAACTGAAATGTTATTTTAGATTACTTGATTCAACTTTTTTTTGTTTTGTTCTACTTAATCTTAATTTTACAACACATGATATTTTGAAAATCACAATGTACTTTATGCAACATTTTATGTATCTCATTTCATATTATTTTCAGATTTTAAAAAAATGCTTGCAAATGATCACGCAAGCCACCGCAGCTGGTTGAGTTTATTTTAAATTCCCACTCCCAATCAAGCTGTCTGAGTTATGTAACAAAGAATGATAGAATTCAGAAATACAAGCAACTAATTTGTCTTTTACAAACTGCCATGATCTGCAGTGACCTACTGTGTTCAGGTCATTGGAATGAAAGAAATTTGTTTAATAAAGAAATTAGCTTAGTGGTTCTTAGTCCACACAATCTGCCTACATGAATGCAGAGTTATATTAAGTTAGTTTTATTCTTGGCAATGTTTCATGCTCTCTTTTACATTAAATTTGAATATTTCAGTTCACATTCAACTGTTTTTTCTCAGTTTCATAAAGGTTTAAGTATTAAAACTTTAAATAAAAAAGAGCTCTGCTGAATGGCTGCACAGACTATATGATTAGTTGTTTTCACAGTACATTCATTTCTAAATATTAAAAAGATGATATTGCACTGGTAGTAAATATAATCTTTGTGTTTATCTATGTTGCAACTATCAGACCTACTTCTTACTGCGTGAGCTTGTACAACCTAATCCATCTGTGCGCTGCACGTTGCATAAGGTGCGTGATGCAGCATTGTCTCTCATTAGTATCCAGGATGTTAAGATGCCAACTGACAGGAGTCCTGGGGGATAGCTTTGTGCTGTTCTCTTATTTATGTGCCCAGTGCAGCTCAGGAAAGTCTCATCCTACACGCTCTCCACACTCCCCATCTGTGTACATCAAGCTCAACCTCAGTAGCACCTCTGGCAACAGAGAGGTTGGGTATCTTTTTCGTCCCACTCAGAAAGGCAAGTCTGAGGTCGGGGTAGATTTTCAGACACTTCAGTGCTATGCAAATGTAACTCTTGCAAAAACATTTACTTCAGATAAGGATCAGATAATGTTTGATCACCATGCGAGTCCTGCCATAGATGTAAAAATATAAAAGTAGAACCACCAGAATAAAAGTAGAACCACCAGAAATCTTTAGTTCTCTTACAGAAGGCTTTTCCAAAATGCTTAGATCTATTCATTCAGTGATTGCTGAAACATTAAATGCTTGCATGTGATTGGTGGCTAACCTCATGGAGAGGGGAAGAAATGGTCCTGATTTATTTCTGATTGCTCGATGAGTTCCAGTTCCATTTTTTGCCTTTACTGAACAAAAAAAAATCTATTTATCTGTATCTGTCATTTTTGCCTTCCAGTGTTCCCTCTGGGTATTGTGCAAACTGCAAAACAGACAGATGATTATACATGTTTACGTCTGCCTCAAGCATGTACCAGGATAACTGCACCTGTCATTCTTTGAATTTAGTTATTCTGCTCTATGAGCAACAAACAACAGCACAGGCTGTCACTATGATTTTCTATCATTGGTTTGTAACAATGATAATTCAGCTAGGAAACAATTAAAGGACCGGTTTTAAAGGATGCAGTAACATTGAGCAAAACAAATAGCAATCAAAGTAAGTAGCTGCATACTTGAATCCAAACAGTAAACACTTATAAGCATGAGAATCCATACATTAGCAAGTCTTTAACTTAATCCAATGGGGTTATTGTAGTATTCTGGTGAAAGGGTGAGAAGACCTTGTCCAATTAAAAATAGCTATCTCTAAGGAAAAACAAAAAAACAAAAATAATATTTCTGAAATGGTTTTAAACCAACCTACACAAATAATGCCAATGTGAAAATAATAAAAAATTTGTCATGTGAAATAATATATTTACCCCTTTATGGATTTTTGTAATTTTTTTTTTATTATGCACGTAAAAGTTTGAGATCAGTAAGTAATTTTTTATATAACACAAAGATGACCATATGTGAAACCATAATTACCCCCTAAAACTAATTACTAATTGTGCCAACCCTGCTGCTTTTTGCATCTACTGAAGTTGTCTTTGTCTGATGTTAAGATATGCAAACAACATGAGATGATTTGAAGCTTTCAAAAGTGACTAAAAAGCAAAAACTAAAGGACAAAAGAAGAGAAAGAAACAACTTTATTACATATTTGTATAATAAAATATGGGTGTTATACATCACAGGTAAAATCGTGTCCAAATAATCCAAAATAAGCCCTTCTGTGGGTTCTAAAAAATCACAAGACCAAATCAATTTAATACATTCAGTTAACAACTTTTACAGACAACAGAAAGCATTATTGCTTCATTTAATCATGAAAAAGCCATCTTGGTGAGAAAGTACTTTTTGTTCTGCTTATGTCCTTAATCACCACTAGTTATTTCAATATAACGCATTAATATTTGAGCTTGATATGATAAGACTATAGCATGGCAAAGAAATGCACAGCTTATGAATCTTTATTTTAGTTTACTTTAAAACAATCTTATTTAGAACATGAGACATGTTGGAAATCAGCCTTTTGACTATCTGCTTGAACAACACAGTGCCTCTAGTGGTAGAAAAAATGAATACATGAACACTTAAAAATATATACATACATAGTTTTTTCTCGCTTTTCTTTCATGGCATAACAAAAAAATGTAAAGTTCAGAAATGTAAGAAAAATATTTTATTAACATTTTGAGACACACTTTTAAAAATTCAGTTTGCTTCTGTCTTAAACCCACACAGCATATTGTTCATGAATGTCTTTTTTTTTAACTGTATAAGTTCCTGTTTATAAACTCTAACCTACTCTTGATTCTGAAAATTAAGTAGTAAAATAACTGTAATGGTAAAACAAAATTAATCTATCCCAGTTCTTTAAATAATCACCCTATGAAACAAACTCAGCTTGTTGCATGTCTTGGCTTCTTGCTTGTCATCCAAAGTGGCGATACTGATTGTCCAGATGCTCCTTGTTAAGACTGGCCTAGTCCATTGACACTGTTGATGCAGCAGTGAGAAACAGTGAGGAGACAGCCAGAGGTGCCTGCTGGCATTTTAGCAGATGACTGGGTTCCCATTGCACCCTTCTCCATTAAAAGGCCATCAGAGGTTCTTGAACTTGCAAGCTCCTTGAGGACACCTAGAAACATCAACAATTTAATAGTAAAATATTAGTTTAGATAAATTTGGCTTAGACTTTTAATTAAACAGAAATGTCCTATCAAGCAGCATTACTTTTTTAATGGTTAATATTTTTGTGACATGGCATGTGCACTAACTATGACTACCATGTGATAACAAATATTTGAGCTACTGAGTCTATTCTTTGCAGCTTCCTCCTGTGTGTTGCCGTAGGCCTAGTGTCTGGATCTGACAGGGAGTTCCTAAGTTTATGTGGCGTAGCACTAGGGTAGACACACACCATTACTCCAAAGCCCCAGGTTCACTCATGAACATCACATGCAGCTCTCATCCTGCCTCCCTCACGGATGGCCCCCTGGCTCGCCAAAGAGAGGGGCCGTCCTGCTTTCCCAGCCTCATTGACTTCGAGGGTCTCCATCAATTAAATGTGATAGACTTTCAACTTCAGTGAACCAAGCGCAGCAGCTATTCAGAAAAACAGGAGGGTCACTAGCACCTGAGAGACTAAGTGCCGGCAGGCCCCATCACATGAATTCAGAGAGACACATCATTGGCTTTGAGCACATCCTTACCACAGAGAGGAGCTACAGACTATATTTGATCTCACATAGTAAATCAAAAGCAGCAAATACAAGGGCCCCACTTTCATACTCAAATACAGAGCTATGCTCCGACAAATATTAAATGTTAGATTGCCAACAGGAACTTTTTCAAATGAACTATAATGATGTAATGCCCGACAATTCAAACAACACTATCTCTACTTTCTCTGAGATCAAAAAGAATCCACAGATCATGTTTGACTCTTTGTTCCATTAGCAGCCGTGTTATGTTTGGCAGTATGCATGCTTACTGGATTCAGCTACATGATAAAGCAAGTAAAATTTTTTTGTGTTTTTGTGATGTAGTGAGCTGTACAAGATGGTCTGGCACCACAGTTATGAACACAGTTTGGATTGTTAGATTTAAACTCATAATACCTCATTACTAATTTACGGAAGAGGATTAGGGCCACCGAGAAAAAAATAAATAAAAAATTCTGAGATTAAAGTCAGAATTCTGAGATTAAAGTCAGAATTTTTTTTTTTTTCTTTTTTTTTTTTCGGTGACCCTGATCCTCTTCCGTACTCATTAGCTTGTCATCTAATAAATGGAATTCAGTGATTTATACATATTATGCATACATACACATAGACCTATAGATATAAATCACTGTTTGTTTGGATGAATTCATAAATGCAGACAGTCAGTAGGTGGAGTTAACGGCCAACAAAAGCAAACATTGCTGAGTTGTGATGTAACTTCAGTGTTTCCCAGAGGATTTTTGCAGCTTGTGCTTTTTTTTCCTTTTCAAATAAAAAAAAGTGAATGACTCAGATTCAGGTAATGCAGAGTCAAGCTAAGGGGAAACAAAACAGACAAGGAATTTACAAACAAACATGGCTGTGAATGATTCAGTATACAGTATGTGATACATGAGAAGAGCAATCAGCAATATGTCACAACAATTTGTAAAAGTTACTACTGTTTTTGTTCAACTAGCAAAGACATTAGCAAATGTCTTTGTGAAATTCCTATGAACAAAAACTGGCACATAAATGTACCAGTTCATAATGTGTTCCTCTACATAAACACATAAATGTGTTGGATACACACACATGTGTATCCAAATACACATATGTTTAGCTTGTGTGAATCTTGGAAAATTACAAAAGTATTTGAAAAATGTGGCTTTTTATACAGTATTTAGCCCCTTTTAATCTGATACACCTGATACAAGCCCTGCAGAAAAGTCTGAATTATTAAGTAGAGTCAACCTATGTGTAATTATTTTTCAATAAAATTAAGAATTTTTGATAAGTCCTCAGTATTTTGTTAGAGAACATTTGCAGGCATCACAAAGACCACACCAGACAGGGTGACGTTTTGGAGAAGTTTAAAGAAGGGTTAGGTTAGAAAATAACACACAACCCACTAGAAATGTGCAGAAATATACCTTGATCAGAAAAAAACATTTAGCAATCATGTATCCTTTTGGCCTGCATACAAAATACTGCACACCACCCTAACATATATTGAATCACATGACACATGGTAATGGTAGCAACATGCTGTGGTGGAATGCTTTTCTTCAACAGTGACAAGGAAATTGGCTAGAGTTAACTAGCCAATTACAGTAGTAGAAATGAAAAAAGGCAAGGGGTAAGAAAACAACTTACATATAAACCAAGAGTGAAGCGTTCTCTTTCCTGCAGTTTGGAATGTATTAATTACATGAATGACGCTAAATGTAGTACAAACCTTTTACAATCTGCGGAAGACCTCAGGCTAGGTCAGAGGTCTTCCTTTAGCATTCGGAAGTATAATAAAATGGCTTTAACAAAAGCATGAATGTTGACTATATGATGTGTTTATGATGGATTTTTTTCTGTTTTCACTATGTAAAGCACTATGAACGGCCATGTTTCAGCAACATGGCCGTTTCAGCAACATGAAACGGCCATGTCAAATCCTGTGTTTCATGAATCCAGAGTTTCAGACTGGATTGACTGAAACACTTGCATGGAACACATTTCACATTTCGCACATTTATTTTGTATTAAATTTTCAAAATATATAATTTAAATTTTTTTCAAAATGTTTTTTCTTAATTGTGGTTATAGCATGACAAAATGTGAAAAGATTTGCGACTACTTCACCAGGCACAGTAATTATCTCATACCAACAACAGTGTAGTGGCTTTACCAACAGTAGAGTTTGATCCATAGTCTGTGCCTGACCCCAAATTCAACCAAAATTACATGCTCAATGGTCGGGTAGGGCTCAGGCTACTGTGGAGCGTTTTTATAAGTCTACCATACAATCAGCACAGTGTAAACTAACAAGAATACTCAACATAAAGTTGTGTTAATCTATACTTAGTCTAAATAGAGGAGGAGGCAGTTCTCCCTGTTGAGGAAAGATAGTAAGGTTCAAAAGTTAATTAGTCTGTAATAATCATTTTAAATTAATATGTTGGGTTTACTAATTAACTCTAATTAAAGTTAATTAGGTCAGATCGGGATCAGACACAATGTCTATGGGGTTGCATTGGGTTGAGTTGAATTTTTTTGGCCCAATCTAACCTCTAACCAGCAGTGCTATGTGTTTGGTGTTTGGAGTGCAGAACAAATCAAACAGCAGGAAAAGATAAAAAAAACTGATTTAATCTCAAGGTTTGAAACTTGGTTATTGACAATCAAATAAAAAAAGTCTTTTAAAAAGGAACTGTTGGGTTTTCTTTTGTTTCGGTTTCCTTTTAAACTGTTATTTTCAGTTTTGCAGGACTCTGCTCTGCACATGGTTCAACAGTTGGGACCCTCGTCCCTGACTTACTGAACAGACATCAGGAATAATGGCTCATTCATGTGTAAACAAACATGGCAGGTTTGCTCAGGGGCGGTCTTTTGAAAGAAATGTCATTCTGAATTTCAGTGCCCGTAGATGACACATACATTCCCCTGGCAGCAGCAAACCACTGCACCAATTTGGCACACATCTATTCAGTGTGATCCCTGTTTTTTTTCTGAACTGCATGCCTAAGAGTGCAGAGAGCAGCTATGAGCCAGCGAATGAATGAGGCAGGTGGTTGAACTTACCAACATCTCGCCAAAGCCATTTCTGACACTTGCAATTCACATGAAGAAGCAGTCTGATTGCCCATGTTGAGGAGAGAGGAGAGCTGCTGAAAGGCGATCAAAGAGCGATCGATTGGGTCTGCTGCTTTTTGGGGCTCAGCGGAACATAGGCTGCTTCTGCTCCAACACTGAAGACGAGGCCGCAGATCTCTGGAGTGCTATCCAGATTTTCACAAATTAGATTAATGAAGCTCAAGCTGAGAACTGGGTTTGCTTCTTTTTTTTGGTTGGTTAGCTTTGGTAGGAAAATGCCTAAAAGAGAGCTATTTCCTTTTCAACCACCTGCTAGTGTAACACAATTCAAATGAGTTGAATGTGGATTTATTGTATTGCAATGCATTATGAAAAATCACCAGTAGTAGAAATGAAAAAAAGGCAAGGGGTAAGAAAACAACAAACCAAGAGTGAAGCGTTCTCTTTCCTGCAGTTTGGAATGTATTAATTATGCATTTTGATGTCTGACTCTATTTTAAAGGCTTGTTTTCAATTAAACCCTAGTTGAATTAAAGGTGAAAATACTGAATAGAACCTAACATGCACTGAATATGGGTTACAATGTCTATAACTGTCCCAAACCACTAAAGTACTAATATGCTGTTAAGAAGATTCAGAATTAGATTGAAGATTTATGTCTGTGTTCAGCTGATCTGTAAATCAGTAGAAGCACAAAACATTGCTGTTGCAATCCGCTTATTACAGTTGAAAACTGTAATAACTACTCTTTTCATCCCGGGCCTCATTTTCAACCCACACTGTACAGAAAACCACCAATTAAAATAGTCAACACACAAAATAATGTGCTCTCACCCTATTTGAATGAATAGATAAGGCCACATTATCATTGAATACATTTCTCTTTTTTTGCTTTCTTAATGTTGCCTTTGCAACTCTGAGGGTTCAGCTGGTTCTGTGGCACATTAGCAGCCATAGTTCTGTGGTCTTCCACAAAACAGCACGAGTCCCCAAACACAGCGATGTTTTGAGTTAAGGATCCGATTTTGCTCTCCATTTGCTTTGAGAGACATGAAGAGTGCAATAATTATATTACCCTGTTAAAGGATTTAAGTTCTCATAGGATGTCTGTGATAGGCTGTTTGTTTAAATAGAAGAAGGCAGTTGTATTTTAAAGACAGCATATTGTGCTAATTAGTCATAAAAATGATTGGATGAGGTGACAGAGAATAAACAACACGTGTATTTCACCACTTCTTATGAAATTCATGTTAAAATTTAACAAGTATATACATTTCAGCCCAAAATATTTATATGATCGGTAATTTAGTTTTAACATTATTTTTACTCAAAGACGTTTGTCTCTAAAAAATGAGACAGGAATTGCACCAAAGCTGTGCTGCATGGTGGGTAGCAAAAAGATTCTTCATCCTTGGTGTCATGGTACATGGAGTTTGTATGTTCTCCCAATGCATGCAGGGTTTTCTTCAAACACTCTAGCCTCCTCCCATAGCTCAAAAAATCTGACTGTTACATTAATTGGTCTCTCTAAATTATAAAGAGTATATACATTCATAGATGGTTGCCTAATGAGTCTTTGTGTTGCCATATGATGGATGAATGACTACCACTGTAAAATGTCACTTAAGGTCAGAAAAAAAGCATGTTGGTCAAATTAAAATATTACTTTAAATATTTCAGGGGTATGAAAATGTTTGGGCTTCACTATATTTCATTATGAGAGGTTACTCTGAAATTTGAAATAAATCCATATTAAACTGCCATTCCATTATGTGCTGCTTTATAGATAAATCTTTGGTCTTAGTGAAGTAAAACCTCTAACAACAAGCAAAAACAGTCTTTTAACTTTATAGAATGGTATTGCCCTGCTTGTGTGTTAAACAAAGTCAACAACGGAAAGCAGATTTTGGAAAGAGAAGTTTCTACGTGGATGCTTTCAGCTTCAGCAGTGTGGCTGTTGGTTTTTTGTCTGACTAATTTTTAAGTACAGACGTCAAAACAGTATTCCTTCAAGTGGAGGCATCTCTTGGCTCTCTTCTCGCTATTTTTGTAGACACAGGCTATTGTTGCCCTTAAGGCTGTTCAGTACATTTAAAAAAAATATTGTTCAAATTCCAGATCCCTAGACCATAAATCATCTCTTCATTCTTTTTACACTGTAAGCCCTGCAGTCATACAGAGTTTTGATTCTCAGGTTTAGAAAAACAAAATTATTGTGCCTTTTTCAAACATAGACTCATATAGTCTAAGTAACATTTTAACATTTCAATAGAAAAAGCTGTGATATCTAACATTTATTTATCAACTCACTTGCTTTTTTCTTTGCATAAACCAAATAAAATGTTTTAAATGCTTCAGTTCATAACTAAAGCATTTAAACACCTTTTGTTGCAGTTAAGTGCATTTCTGTAACACACTATAATCACATTTTGGCAGTAAACAAGTTCTATTCTATCTCATGGACATTGTGGGTATGCAATCAATAAAATATAACTGTGCAACATGGAAATTAAATTTTAAAAAAATAACAGACCTCAAAGCTGTTCTCACACAGTAAATAATTCTTTCAGATGTTAGAAACAATAAAGAACTAGCCCTTTGTGGATTATGTTGTTCTTGAAATCTGCAAACCTTAATGCTGGTGCTGTGATCTAAATCATATCTCTCGCTTTTTATCTTGTGTCTAGTGATGAAAAAAGGCTGCCTATAAAAATCTGCGTTATCTTTGGAGACTCCAGAGATTTTAGTCAGTAATGTCACTTTTGAGGTTTTTGGTAGAGATTAAATAGGAAAGATGTGGAGTGACAGGGAAAGACAGCTTTACATCCAGTGCAGTTCACATCTAACAGATAGGTTATCAAAACATAAACAAGTGTATATCAAATATCATGGTCTGTAGGAGTTTGTTTTTTACATAACCTTAGGACTTTCCTTTTTTCAATTTAACTTCATTTTTACTAAATCTGAAATTCAGAGCAGAGCTCACATACTCCATATGTGTTTGAAATTAAAGAATAATGATGAATAATATATAAAACTACTGTGGATGAGTCATACCAACAAAATAAGAGTAACTGGGCCAATCACATAAGACAGATATACAGCCCTCATGGACCCTTTTAGCAATACTGCTTAGTTTATCTGAAGAGAAACCATTCCTTAGTAGATATAAGAAGTTACCACATGTGAAAATTGCTTTTTTATGTAAGAAGAACTTTTTCAAAGAGATTTTTAATCTTAAAATGAATTTATTCAGAAGACCGGAGCTTCATCATGTATTCTTTGTGTGAAGCAGGCATGCTGACCAAACTTATAACCACAGTGAAGTGGTCGGCTATACTGTCGGAGTGTGTTTAAAGAAGTCAGATTAATAATTCAAAGAACCTTTTAACTCGCCTTTTGGAGTCATTGTTGCACCTGTTAGCTTGTTATATGTTGCTAGCTTTCTGTAACGTAAGGAGCTTAGAGAAATATTTCAGTAAACACTCTGCCTGTGGCCTTTTGATGTCTTCTGAAAATTTGTATTTAAAAACCATAAGGTATATTGATGTATATTAACAGCCAGACGTTTACATACACCCAGCCTCTCTAGCCTATTCTAAAACTAGCTTCTTTTTTTTTGTAGTTTGTCTTTCACTTGGACTGATGATTTATCTGGGTACTGGTTACTGGCACTTTACTTTTACTTGAAAAATATCTAATTTGGGCCTGGTGGATTCTGGTCAGGCAGTATTGTTTCATTGCTCTTTATACTCACAGTTGCAATGTTCTGGGAGTTCCAGGGCACAAGACCTTCTCTGTCTAAATTGTTTTACTTTGCTCCTGTTGGGAAGGTGTAGATAAAATAAAAGCTTAGTGGATCTTCCAGGGTCTTTATTACTCTTTTTTAGACTGGAGTGAACCATTGTCTATATTTTATTTAGGATTTGATCTTGTCGAGTAGCATCAAAACCTTAGAGAGGTTCTAAATTGTAACTTGAATGGTTTGGAAAATATGAGTTAAAACATATTATAAAAATATTTGTATGCACAAACATCCAGATTTGCTCCCAAACTCTCTTGTTATTTAAACCAAACAATAATGTAGATCCTACTTTGACGTACTTTGGCTTCTGATATTTTAGAAATTGCAAGGACAAGGCGAAAGGACAGGCAAGTTTTCACATAAGAGGGAAAGCTCCGGGCAAACATACTTACAACATTGTTCATAAGATTTATTTATTGCTCTTCTTATGTCAAATCCCATATCAGTAAAAAGAAAACATTTTAACCAGTGTGCTTTCAGCAATATTTTAAATTTCCACTTGTTTTTCTTTTCCAATCATCTTAATTCAATCTAAGGTTTGTTTTCGCTAATAGTTTTGAATTGATTAAGCATTTTGCGTAGGGCTTGAGGGAAATAAAATATCTTGAAATCCTCAGTGCAACAAGAGTTTTTGAGTGACTGTGCATGAATTAACATATTTGTTCAGAAGCCCAACCTGAAATCCACATACAGAATACAGAGTGAAAGAAAGCATCATGCTTTGTAAAGCCATCTAATTAACATTTTCAAAACAGCTTCAGAGTGAGTTCTCACTAGAATCATGTAAATTCTTTTGTGTAGAGAAAACACTTGACTAGTGTTGATTCTGGAAACAACTGATACATAAAATCTACATGTCACTCAGTGTGAGGTTTTGGGTATAGGAGACATATTAAAGTAGTCTTCTCTTTACAGTGATTTAAAGTCAGCATTTTTTAATCTACCTCATGTCCTACACCTGACTAATTGTTTTTGTTCTGATGTATAATCTCCTCTGGTGAAAATGAGAACTGGATCATATTTATGATCTGCATTTTATGACACTTCCACTGAAGCAATTCTCTCAGTTCTCTGCTTAAATGTCGTTCAGAGTCCAAAGAAGGCGAAGAAAAAAAAAGGCAACTAAAAAGGAGGAATGTTGTAAACCCATCAGAGTGCCCTTTTGATCACAGTGCTTGCAGCTTTGAGATGCAATTTGCTTCCTTTTCACCCAGTGTAAAGAAGACATGTTTATTGGCTAAGGAGATGAGAAAGGCACAGTGCCACATGGCTTGCAGTTGGCTAAGTGAGGAGTGTAAGCCCGCTGTTGGCAGACATGGAGGAGGCAGCTGTCTTCCAACCATTTACGGAACAAAGGTACTCTCCAGATGTTCAGGCATTTACAGCTCAGTCTGAATGAAGAACACTTAAAAGTGAAGAGGGAAGTGACCGATACGCTGGATAATTTTAGTAATTGTAACATTCAATTTTGAGTTGTTGCTTTCAATTTTAGTTTCCTGTAACAGAATTTAAAAAAAATCTGTTCAGAACTTAATATACATGTTATTTCAAATTTCAGTCAGTATTCTTTGTTTATATTAAAATGTCACATAAAACTCTAGCCTTGTAACAGACATACATTTATTGAAACAGACAGAAATTTGATCAATTTGGTGACCATATGTCAGCACCAGTCAGGATAAACACAGCATATTTCATACATATTGCAATATGATGTGTTGTAGATGTTCATTTTGGTTGTTGAAGTCCAAGCAACGCTCTATAGATTGGTTAAAATATAGTGTTGGTATAAAGGAACTGTAAATAAATGAAATGTATGTTGCATCTATTTTTATCTTTGCTCATTAAACAGCAGGCAAATGCTTTTCTTCTTTCAGTAAAGAGGTGGCTGCTTATGCAAATGTTTCAAAATTAGTTTTTATTCACATACAATTTTTTGGTAAACTAGGCCAAGAAAATGAAGCATAGAAAATAAAAAAAATAAAAAACTAGAAAAATATTTTTCTCTGTACAGTTTGATGCTGTTGGCATCAACCTATTGAAATGAACAGGGCTACCCTGAGAACAAAGATAATTTTAAAAGCATTATCTTTAAAGAACCATATGTTCCTCTTAGTGAATATTTTATTCCTCAATAATGGTGCTTTTACCTCTAGGCATTCCATTTAGTATTGTGTTTATAGTGCATTGACTACATCTCAATGTTGCTTTGTAATTTAAAACACCGTTTTTGTGTTTCTTCTTTATTTAATTTCTTTTTCTTTTACAGGGTAACTAATTGTGAGTGAAAAGTCCAGCATCAAAGCATCACTTTAAATAAAAAATAAATAAAAAAAAGATACTGCTTCTATGACAATCTGAGGATTAGTCAGAAACTACTGGAAAAATTTAATCTGCTGTGAGAAATTTATTTCCGTAAACTGTTATTCCCTTATATCACTTTGCTCTTATTGGAAAACTTTACCCTTTTTCATGTTTTCTGAAAACGTTTAAGGAAAAGTTCAGTCCTGGTGATTAATTATTTTTCAAGCAGCAAGTAAAAGAAGTTACTTCCCTGACTTCTTCTAAATATGGGCCTCAAACTTTGAACGAATATTCAAAAAATATAAATTGTACATTTGCACTGCTTTATTTATTGAAATTTTCAAATTATTTTGTGAAGCAATGCAATTAAAAATAACAATAATGCTTTAACATTTTTTTTTTTTTTTCCACAAATACAAGGATTTTTTTTTTCTTTTACATTTGTGTGTAATCTCTGTCAATATAGTGCCAGTCTAATACTTTATGTTCCAGTCACTCAAAGCTGATGGTGGGATTTATTTGTTGTAGGTGGTCATAACAGAGATGTCAGAATGATGTTTTAAAAACACATCTCTTCTGTCACTTCGAATTTACAGCTTTACATATTTTGATATTCACCCAAGCGGAAGTAAATCTTTCAGGTTTTCCGGCAACAAATGCATTCAGCACACTTCACGGATGAAGCTACAAGAAAAAGTCTTTGCCTCAGTACGTTGTACATAGCATGTACATTTATATAATAATGGGTGAATCATGAGCTAAAAGTATCCACACAGCAGGTCATCTGTCAGGGCTGCTGGCAGCACCAGCTGGCCCTTTCGAGCTGCCAGGGGCACAGGCAGGTTAGAGAGTGGACTTCCCACAATCATGGTCCTTTCTTTCTATATGAAGAGCTGGAAATACAGCCAAGCCTCAAGTCACAGCTCTGCCTTCCGCCTGAACCACCGGAAATTAATCCAAAGACAGCAGAAGGAAAGGAAGAGCAGATTGTCCATGCAGTCATTCATGTCCAGAAATTTATTCCAGCACCTGAGCTCAAAGTGGGTCAAGGATATCAAAGCCACAAATAAGAAAATTTTTTAAACTTGTGTTGTTGTTTTTTTTTTTGTTGTTTTTTTCAGTAACAATGAAAAAATATCTATGGGTATTCTAATAAAAAGTAAAATAGCATGACACACCAATAAGACAAGTAACTTCTTTACGATATAAATCTTAATGAACTGATGATGCGAATTATGGAAACAGGTCAAATTATAATTTCCTTTCATTAATTCAGACAAAAAGAAACATTGGGTAATCACAAATATTTTAAGTTTAACCGAGAAATACCAGAAATGATCTGTGAAGTGCCTTTTCAGAATTCAGGATGTTAGATTTGCTTTTAGAGATGTCTTCAAAACTATAGTATTAGAGGGAAGCATTATGTATAGCTGGTGTGTCTTTACTATTAAATATATGCAGAATTCATTTTGTTCTTCAAGCTTTTACAATACTTGTGCAGAATAAAGACTCTCAAAGGAATTACTATTCCTTTGACAATGACACTGAGAAAATTGGTTAACGTATTGGTCAGAATGGTTTATGGTGAAATTACAATATAAAATTAGGAGTTTTTTTAACCACTATTTCAATTTTTTCCAAGCATTTATAGAGAAAACATTAAATTTCATGTATGCAAAATCTACATCATGATCCATGTGTTTCATTAGTGACATTTTATACTTAGATAATTTTGGGGTTATGATTTTGGAGCGTTTTGTCACTCACAGACTTCCATGCAAAGTTTATTCCGTTGTATTGTGATTCATATTTCTTATTTGTATTAAGTTCTTGTATTTTGCTTTAGTTAGATCTTCCTGTATACTGATCCATTCCTCTGGTTTATTGATTCGCTAAATTTTAATTTTTCCACGTCCTCTCTGTTCAGGTCCTCGCCCTGCAGCACTGTGTTTTACTGATTAGTTTCCTTTGGCTCTCATGTCACTCAATCACCTCCACTGGAGTTAAAAGCCAGTCAGCTGCATTTCATCCTTTCAGAGCCTTCTCTTGTCTGTTAACTGTTATCTTCCAACCATGTTTTCATGCCTCTTCATCATTTTTGTTCCTATTCTATAAATATTTAACTTACAACATGAAACGGCATTTCTCCTCTCGGCACTTGGATCCTACTCCATAAAACATGTCAGAATACCTAAAGCATCTAAAGAGCTTTAGGTATTCTGTGCGTATATAAAACAAGTTATTTTTCTTCCATTCATGTAAATTTCATGAATTCCAGTACAATCCAGTCATATAGTCACATTTAGATGGACTTGAAGTGCAATTCAGTTCCAGTTATAATGCAAAAAAGTCAAATTCAATCGATCATATAATTCTGGATGGTTAAAAAAAATGTATTTGACAAAGAAAGGCCCAGCCAATCTTTAGTGTAACCTGAAGGTATGAGTGGTGAAGTGATAAATAAGACAGAAGCACATACCCGTACATGTTTCCTGTGAGAAAGAAAAATAAAAAAAAAGTTATGGCAGCAGTATTAATATTATTAGCTAATTTGGGGAAAAAAGTACAGATAAGCATAGAAGTACTGAGTCAGAAGTAATTTCATGGAAAAGAAGCAAAGAGAGAACATGTGGTTCATTTGAAAAAGAGACATTGTGTGTCTTTTTCAAAAAATGAGACACAAATGAACTTTTTTCTTGAAAAGAAACACAATTAAGTACAGAATTCCTGGCCCAAATGTCGAAGTAAAGATAAAAGAATAGAGTGAGAACATTCAGATTTTCCAAAAAAAATACTAGGTCAGAAGTACCTTCTGTGGAAAAATAATACAATAAGAGGAAACAGAAACTATGCAATACAAGTATAGATTTTATATCACAGTTTGGCAAAATGTAGCTTTAAACTAAACTGTTGATAAAATGGATGAACACTACTACTAATCATTATGCAGAGAGGTTAAACTGCATGCTTTGGTGTAAAATTAATTACTTTTCTGCCAACATATTAATTCCTATACTTGATTTGTGTTTCTTACCTGCTCCATCCATCCTTTCTGAGAAATAAAATATTAAATGTGGTGCCATGAATGCATGCTTGTATTTAATTTTTTTTTATTTATTTATTTATTTTTTTACATCTCTGATTTATACACCATTCTCTGCTGTTTCCACCTATAATTCATTTTCTTCTGTCTGTCAGATTATGAACAGTCCAGTTCGACATTTAGAGTTTCACTTAAAAATTGCAAAGGACTGTAGAATTATTAACCAAGAAAATTGAGAACTATCTCAAAGCCACTTTCTGTTACATGAGCAAATTAAATTTTTGGATGGGCCCTGTAAATGTCAAAATGGGAATAGCATTTGATGAATATATATACATGTTGAATAGTCTCATTTTGATGCTGTGGCAGGGAAAAAAACTACTTAAAAGGAGCCAGTCAACCTCATCGTGTCACAAAATTACATCTTAACAGGCATATAATCGTAATTTTTACAAGTTTTTCTTCTTAGCTGTGTTCAACCTTGTAGCTCAGAATACTTATCATCATTTCTACATCCAAATATAAGAAACGTAAAAAAAGTGTAAATTTAAAAAAGTGAGTACAAGGCAACAGAGAATGCAGTGGAAAGTTGACGAAGAGCAATTACATAATGTCTGGAATGCCCGACTTTGGCGTCAGCGCATTACACAATGCCACTGGGGCCTCAATTTATTACAAAGTGGCCACCCAAGGGAAAAGTAGTGATACCAAAGTCTCCAGTTCAAATTTGTGTTGATGAAGTCATGTTCCACACATTGATTTATCTAGAGAGGAGGAGGATGTCCAGAGAGTTGTAACATGACTTTGGATGAAGTGCCCTATGGAGGGATTTTAAAAAACTCTGTGGAGAGTCCAGTATATTTGTAATTTAAACTATTGCCGGTCTCTCTCTGTCAAAACAACTGAATCACATACTGTAATTAGGTCAGTAGCAGGCAGTTCTGGTAATTCAGTCCTCTGATTCAGGTGTGTTGGACTGGGGTCACATCCAAAAGTTGCAAGACACTGGCCCTTGTGGATTGGAGTTTGACACCCTGGTTTTCTCACAAGAGTTCCTATGAAAATCACTTGAAGCTAAACCCGCCCATGTGGATTTTAGTGGTTGGAGGGGGAGCTACCAGAGGTGGGTGGAGAACCCAAAAATTGTTCTGAAGAAATAGTAGCACTACTTTAACATACTTTTACTCAAGTAAAAGTAAACAGTAGCCATCCAAGAAATTACTCAACAGTAAAAAAGTATTCTGTGAAAAGGCTCAGGTACTGAGTAATTGATCACAAAATCAGATTCAATGTACAATGAGATCAAATGGCTAAAATATGTTTTAAAAATATGCAAAAATTCTGGTATTTTGAAGATTAAAATATTATATAATTACGCAATTAAAACAATTATCAGAAGAAACAATTTTCAGTTTCCATTTTTTTCAAGGCTCTTTTTTAATAAATGCGGATTTTATTAGTACCAATACAAATACTACTACTTTCATATAAATAAGTATATTAAGGTTTGCCATCATTATTTTTATGTTTGTAGTTTTAAGATTTGTAGATTTTGTGGCTATAAAATCAAATAGGTAGCCATCTAAAAGCACCAAAATAATAATCTAATCTTACACCTTGGAGAAGGGCATGATCATTATGCTTACTTATTACCCACCAAAGGATTATTTACTGTCTGTTAACTGTTGCTTTGTGAATAATAAACACCGTTTTGTATAAACGGTTTATATTAGCGAACAATTTTAAGCAGACAGAATATGAATTCAAGCACTGATGAGATAACAAGTTAAATCTGTGGGCCTGGTTGGTGATACTGAAGTTGTCAGCACACAAAATCTCAGCATCCCAGCAGCACTAAGGGTGAGAAGCCAATCAGTCAACTAAGAGGGGAGTGCAAGTAAAAACTGCTGTTGTATCATTAATGCTGTCCAGTTTTTTTTCTTCTTCTTCATTGTTGAAGCAGAGTGTTTCTCCACATGAGTCTTCTGTCTTCCCTCTGCCCCTGACCGACCTGGTCCTTTTTTGGACACCGGAGGCTGGAGGAGTATCAGGTCAAAGCAGAAGAGAAAGCAGCACGCATCCTGCCTGTCATACGGGGCCCAGAAGACGGAGCGGCCGGGTCCTGCAGGACCAACTGGCAGATGGTTGCCTCAGGATAATGACCAGGTGACATCTGCAGAGTGAACAAGCCATCAGGCCAACAGACTAACCTTCCTCTCCACCAGGGAAGCTAACCTGGCCTTTCTCCACCTCCTCTCCCTCCTCCTGCCGATCCCTCAGGTTACACCCACAACCCAATAAGTAGACCAGAACTTTATCGATTCACTAAGTTTCTCACCACGAAAAAGTGTGAGAAAGTCCTAAAAAAGAAAACACTAACAGATTTAATGTAGGCGGCTGAATTGAGTTTTCATCTATTCATTAGAGAGTCAGTCTGTGACTAGGCAGGGAGGAAATTTTCTATGAATCAATCTTTTCTTGCTGCCATGACTCAAAACTACTAAATCCACAAAATGTTGTCAATTAATCCAATACTAAGATAAGTGAGGTAAATTCTTAATGAATAACATTTTCTGTTGAATATTTTGTGACTTTGAAGCAAAAATAAAATTGCAGTTTCACTTTTCTCTTTTTATGTGTTGCGTAAACAGTAGTTAGATATTTTTTAAAGGCCAATCGCAGCTTGTCTAAAGGCTCGTGCATCGACGATGTGATGCTGTGCATAAAGGTCATCTCATGACAGCGCTAAGATTATGAAAAGGTCAGAGTTCTCGTGCCATTTGGGGAAGAGGCAGCATGATGCCAAACTGCCAATATAATTTCAGCATGTCTTTTTCATTTAACTGTTAACACCATCCATTGTTTGCTGAAAGTTTACAATTACTGTATGATCCGCCCCTGGCAAACCAACAGTGAGGAAAACGTTTGTCAAAACTTTGGAAGGTTAAAGTAAGTAAAGGCACGCTTTAGAATGAGAATGAACTGAAAACAACATTGCAGATGTGACAGTTGTGCAGGACAAGTAAAAATAAAAATAAAAATGGTTTCTTTGTTTTCATTTTCAGGAAGGGAGAAAAACACAAAGAATTATTTGAAAAGATTTGGGAAGCCATTGGGAAAACCTTGCATAACTTGAAGACATGGAGAAAATGTAAGATTGGCTTTTTACAGAATCGCCATGAATAAACTACGTAACGCTGAAAGTGATGTGCATCTATGTCTAAAGAAATTTATAAAAATATGCAAACAAATCATGTTTGGCTCATTAAATCTACTATAAAAGTGGAAAGAAAGCACTGACCACATCTGCCTTTTCAAATCATTACCATTGAAAAAGCAAACACAATGAGAATGTATTGTAAATGCAAATAGTGTAATGCACAGTAAGAATTCATCCTCAGCCATTTGGTGATTTGGGAGAAGCCCGGAGTAAAGCAGCCGCTCCTCTGCACTGAAAGGAGTCAGTTGAGGTGATTCAAGCATATCAACAGGATGACTTTTGAGTGATGATTTCTGGGAACGCCCTACTTTGAAGAGTCCTTGGGGTCAACTCAGAAGTATTAATCCCTTCTGGCAGGGGAACACCTTGGGATACCCCACAAAAAGCTGGAGAGTGTCACCGAACAGAAAGTTGTATCTTGTACAATACTTTGCAACCCATTGAACTTCTTCAGATATTATGTTTGGTTAAATGTTTTTTTCACTAAATCTATAGCCTTTTGCTTTATTTCTCTCAGTTATGTGATGCTTTGGTGGTTAGCTATGTGGTAGACAATGAATTCATAAAATAAAAAAAAAACCAATATATTTCACACATTTCAGTCAGAAAAACACATCTGTCATTAAAAATGTATGCAAATGATATTTTTTGAATGCATTCAAATGATGACAAATTATGTGTGGTTTCTTTGCACCAATTACTCAGTAGCAGAGCCAAATATGATTCATGTTGCAACTTTCAAGTTTTACTTCTATTTGACACCAAGCTAAACAGGGACAGTAGGGTTTTTTGTGTAATTACACATGTGGATTTTTGAGAAATGACAGTTCATCTGCAACCTGTATTTTGATTTCAGAATTCATGAAATCACTGAGTCTTTCAGCTGCTTGTGCATCATATAATTGCTGATTTCAAGATGTTAAACAAATATCCTCAGTTTGCATCGTCAAGAGTCTTCATGCTGGACTGTTTTTGCCATTCACTATCACACTGTGAAGAGACACTAAATGACTTTCACTCTCAAAGTCTCCTGAGTCTCTGAACTCTTCCAGATTACACACACTGCTTAGGATGCACTTTCAAGTAGTGAACCCACTTTCTGTTGGTTAGCATAGAACAAAAGGACACTTCTGGGGGCTTTTTTATTCATACTTGACGTCCTAAGGCTTGCTAAAACAGCTTTACGCCTCAGACAATGCAAAATATATGTGAAGAACTTTTTACAGGCACCTTTGAAAGTGGTCATGGGGAATAGACTGCTTTGATGGAGCCCTGCGAAGAAGATTTTTAGTTTGCAGATGAGAAGCGTTTAAGTTTGTACAAATGTACAACACGTTTTCTTTTTTTAATAAAAAGTGTTGACAACCATGTATGCAAATGAAATGCCTTTAAGAAACAAAAGAAGATATCTAGTCTTGCAATTGCTGCAGAAATGTGTGAAAACAAAGTTAGGAGAAATACAGGATGCAATGTAGATGTAGTTCAAAAATTTCAGTGACTAACATAATGAATTCCACAAAACAGCTGCATGAAGTCTCAATCAAAAAAAGCTGAAATAAATCATTTTTGACAAGGGAAATCAGTGCAACAGGTAGAGAGACGCTTCACTCTGATCGATACTGCATGTCATTAAGAAAATCATGCAAAAAAGCAAACAGTATTGATTTGATGTCTGACTATTCTATGTATATTTTTAGGTGACAGCCTCGGAGATCTCTTAATCTTGGCTTGAGATGTTCAAATGCCAAGATTCATTTCTCACTGCTCCCTTTGGAATGATGTTATTATGGTTGGGGAGATGACAGTTGTATCAATTATGCATTAGGTGAGGGCGTATGGAAGGTATGCAAATCAAGCACACCCTGTGGATATTAGTGAAATAAATGAGAATGCTCCTCTCAAATTAATTAGTTCCAATGCAGAAATCTATCTATCTATCTATCTATCTATCTATCTATCTATCTATCTATCTATCTATCTATCTATCTATCTATCTATCTACTCTTTTCTAAGTCCTTTCCCTCTTTGTTTCAGAATTTTTGCTGTAATCCTTTTTTTCCCCTTTCCTCCTGGCTCTCTTGATTCACATCCTTGCATCAACAGCTCCACCATCTGGTCAAAAGATGCTCAGTTCTGCGGCATCTTGCTCACCCTTAGCTCTCTGAATTCAGATCAGAACGTGTATTTCGAGATCTTACCAATAGGAGGCAGAGCTCAGCTATTGAGCTCTTTTCTTTTTCCATTCATAAATTACATTTTAAAACTGTCATTAAAATATGACACCGTAAAGTCTTCAAATCATGTTAATCTTTGTGCATCTGTAAGTTTTCTCGTTTATTAAGGCCCGAAAAGCATGCTTTTGACTCCCTTCCGAAAAACTTTATCTATACTGTACGTATAAACGTACACAACGTGTAAAGTACAGCTGTGTACATATAAAACATGATTATTTAATATTATTTGTATTTATTTTATAAATACGATCCAATGAGTTCACTTTAACTTGCGAGTATTTATTTATTCAAGCTCCTATTTTGTGCCACCAGAGGGCAGTGTTGTTACTGTGCTAATCGCAAAGACGGAAAACGACGTGGCAGCCATACAGGTCACTTCCTGTGTTTGGCGTAGTGTTGACATCCGCCTCCCACTGTCATTCCTTACGTGTGACAAACCGAAGTGTCTTTTAAGTGATTTATCCAGCAGCGAGTGGGAAGTAAAGAGGCTTTCAGCGAACATGCGGAGGGGGCTGCAGGAACTAAGCAGCCGGGCAGGAGAGATGATGGCCGGGTTGATGTTGGTCCTTTTTGGAGGACTATTGGGGGTCTGCAGCGACGTCTCTGCAAACAGAGGGGGGTATCCCTCATTTACTGATGAGATTCCTTTTAAAATAACCTGGCCGGGTGCTGAATTCAGACTGGTAGGCTTCCTGCTTGCTTTATAGCACATTGTTTTTAAAACTGTAAGAACCTGATCATACACGAACGTTACTAGTTTAGGTTGGAAGTCAGCCTAAACTACTATGTTAAGGTCCTCTTTTTGTATCACAAACGTTATTGTGATTCCTTTTTTTTTTCCCGTTTTGCAGCCAACTTCAGGTGCTCTTTACAGTGAAGAGGACTTCGTCATCGTGACGACAACTGAAAAGGAGAAGTACAAATGTTTGTTGCCTTCACTGGCAAATGGGGAAGAGGTAAGCAATACGTTGTTTGGTTCAACTTCAGGGTGTAAACCCTTCATCTTTTTATATTTAATCATCGGAAGAAACGCTTCCTTACTAAAATAGATAAATTAATGAACCACCCATGTGGCATAAAACGTTTAGTTGTGGGAGTTTTACTGATCTTATGACACCTTTATAAGCATATAGTTTTCATTATGTCCACCAAACCAGTTTGATAACAATTATGTGATTTATTTGATCAGACACACATTAAGTAATACTGAAGAGTGTAGTCTCAATACCTATTCTTCCACTACGCACTGTGAGTTGTCTGTTGTAACTGAGGAGATTTGATCTAAAGCAACCAATCAATAGAAAAACTGTCTATATTCCCAGAGCGTTGTACAGAAGCAAGAAGCTACAGAAAACTTTAAACACCACAAAAACACAAAGTAATAAAAAGAACCAACTTTTACAAAGTGAAAGATAAAGATCTAAAAAGACTAAGCATAAAAAAAGCTGAAATCTACAGATCCATCATAGTGAAAGTTTTATTTTCAAGTATTCAATTTAAATTATTTACATTAGGACAAGTATAGATGAAATAGCGAAGTTGAAAGTTACATACTAAAAGTGCAGCTAAAATTGCATTAAACTAAGGCACGAAAGAGCTGTGTAGCTGCATTCATTTTGCACCAATATAAGATAGAAACCTTTTAATGATTTGATGTCTTACTCTTTAAAGTGTTGCTTGTCTAATTTGATGTCTCAGGATGATGATAAGGGGTATGGTGGCCCCAGTCCAGGAGAACTTCTGGAGCCGCTGTTCAAACGAAGCAGCTGCTCCTACAGGGTGAGTCATGAAATTGAAACTGTCTTCAGTTAGAGTTCATGCAAAGTTAGTAGACCATGATGGAAAATAATCTTGTTTTTTTTTGGGGGGGGGGCGAGTCTTTGATAAATGTAAGCCTCTCGATTTTTAATGCAACCTTGTAGATTGAGTCTTACTGGACATATGAAGTGTGCCACGGGAAGCACGTCAGGCAGTATCATGAAGAGAAGGAGACAGGTCAGGTGAGTGGGTTGAGAGATCAACTATCAGATGACATGAATGAGAAGCCAGCACATGGATCCTAAAATTATCATGTGTGCTTCCACAGAAGATCAGTGTTCAGGAGTATTACCTGGGGAATATGGATCAGAGGAGTCAGTCAGCTGATACAGGTGGGGTATATTGTGATTTTGCATCTCGATTTCTGTTATTTGATTTCTGAAATGAGCTAAGACAAATTTTTGACTTGCGTACAAGTTGTGGCTGACCTTTTTTTTTTTATTTTTTATTTTAGATCAAGATGAAGAGAAAGAAAATGCTAAAATAGCTTCACAAATAGAGGTAAGTAATATACTGAAGCTAAATTGCCATACATATTTTGTTCACAGCTGTTACTTTCACTTTATTTTAAATTTGCTGTTTAGGTGCCCACTAAAAACATCGAAGGTCAGCTGACTCCATACTACTCAGTGGAAATGGGATACGGGACTCCGTGTACGTTGAAGCAGAACCTGCCACGCTCCACCTCCGTGTTGTACGTCTGCCATCCAGAAGCCAAACATGAGATTCTGTCCATCGCAGAGGTCATCACCTGTGAATATGAGGTCGTGGTGTTGACACCTCTGCTGTGCGCACACCCAAAATACAGGTAGGACTCTAAAGAACTATTCTAGAAGTACTTCATGTTGTGTTTCTCTGGAATGAAATCGTTTCCTAACTCGATGCATGTTCCTTAGATTCAAATCCTCCCCAGTGAATGCCATCTTCTGCCAGGCTCTGGAGGGCTCGCCCCTGCAGCCCCAGAGGCTCACACAGTTAGATAAAGAGCAAGAGGAGCTTCTTAAACCACCTTTCAGCACCAATGCGGACATCAGAGAGGTGAGCGAATCAACGAAAAGTAAAAAACAACGCCCCCTGTTTACAGAGTTAAATCAAGTTTTGTCTGTCACAGGAGGGAGTGTCACCGGTTAGAGAGGAAGCTTTCACCTCCACTCACAAACCCTTGACTGTTGGAGGGCAGGTTCAGGTCACAGTGGGAACGACACACATCTCTCGTTTGACAGACGACCAGCTGATCAAGGAGTTTCTCAGTGGCTTGTATTGTCTGCAAGGGGTGAGGCATGTTTTCATTTAACACATAAAGATCATTTTTAAAACTACTTTGTAATTTATGATAATCTTCATGTGTGTTTCAGGGCGTGGGCTGGTGGAAATATGAATTCTGTTATGGAAAACATGTCCATCAGTACCATGAGGTAAGAGGACTTGAATTAAAACTGAAGGCTCAAAGTTAGCAATCTTCAGTATCAATGACATGTTTAAAAAGGAAATTACAGGAAGCACAGGGATGCTTATAGGAATCAAATGATTTTATGCAGCATTTGAGACATATTTGTGATCCTTTCAATCACGGAGTGAGTGTAAGTATAATCAGATAACAGGAAGGCTGAATATATTACAGCAAAGTTGTTTTATTCTTTAATTTATCAAGTGAATTTAGATTAAGAAGGCACCAATCAGTCAGCCAGGGTTAAAAATTTGTCAGTGGTTAACTGGTCCAATACCTACTTTGTCTTTCAAGAATGTTTTTGTGTGGCTTATCATCCTTCATGCATCCATCCATTTTCTTACACCTTTGTCCCTAGTGGGATCAGGAGGGGTGTTGGTGCCTATCTCCAGCGAGACATTTCAGGCAAGAGACGGGGTACACCGGCTTATTGCCCTTGAAAGACAAAAAAAATTATTACATTTTTTAAAGTCACAAAATAGGAAATCAACATTAGCTTGATCAATGCATTTGTATTTCACGGGTTTCAATAGTCAGTTTGTCAACCCTTTTTTTTCCCAAGAAATTTGAAGGTTCTTCTCCTCTCAAGTCAGTTTTCTTTGTCAGATGTATTGTAAATCTGTGTTTCAGGACAAAGAACAAGGGAAGAACATTGTCGTGGTGGGGAATTGGAATGCAGAGGAGCACATTGAGTGGGCAAAGAAGAATGTTGCCCGATCCTACCAACTCAAAGAAGATGGGGCACAGAAAGTCAAGTAGGCAATTTTGATTTCCTCTAAGAACCAGAAATCAAATTACTTTGATTTGAGTGTTAACCTTTCTCCTTTTCCCCCCCCACTTTTCTTTGCATCGTCATAGGGTAGTTTCTCACTTTTATGGACACGGGGATTTATGTGATCTGACAGGAAAGCCCAGGCAGGTCGTCGTAAAGCTCAAGTGAGTCAGTAATCTATTGGAGGAACAAGTAACATCCCTTTAAATCAACACAAGTCACTTGTATGTGTTAATATTTGAATTAATTCATAATTTGTCTCTGACAGATGTAAAGAATCTGAGTCTCCTCACGCTGTCACAGTCTACATGATGGAACCTCAGACTTGTCAATATGTGCTTGGGGTAGGTTTGGTTGCTATATTGAGAACAGAATTGGTAACATGTTTTATATAGTCACAGTAACTTGTGGGCCTTAACAAAACACAATGTGAATAAGTAGATTGGCTATTATCTCGATGACAAGTGATGTAGCATGTTTGTGGTACTCTCCTGGTTATGTGGGTCATTAGGATCCCCGTCAATAAGGTTATCTTAATCCTCTAGTTTGTTGGAATTGTCGTTTTTTTCCTTCAAAAGTTTCAAGGCTGAGCAGAATGACTGCAATATCTAAAAGGCATCTGAAATGATGGGGATTTAGTGCAATAGTTCCCAAAGTTCTGGTCATAAAACCACAAAGGTGGGGTGTAAAGATCATTTATAGTATTATGATAAAAAGGAAAACAGTAAAATATATATAAACTGCAAATGTAGAATGCATTGTTACTAGTGGGTAACACTTCTAAAACAGAAAATGTAAATACCTTGATTTGACTTAAGAGTTCCAAAAAGCTGTTAATCTGCCTGTTAATATTAAGCAATTTTCTTTCAGCACAATTAATGATGGCTATGTAATGCATTTGCTAGGTTAGTGACAATTACACACTACTTTTTATGGTGCTAAGTATAACTTTTGAATTCACTGTATGATGTTCCCTAAAATTGATATATATTACTAAATAGTAAACAAACTAGAAAAGAGAGGCTGGAGTTTCTGGACTTGGGAAAAATGCCAGCTAAAGTTTTATTCATCCATCCATTTTCTTACAGCCTTGTAAGAAAATGGATGTAAGATAGTGCTGGTGCCTATCTCCAGCTAACGTTCCGGGCGAGAGGCGGGGTACATTCTGGACAGGTCACCAGTCTGTTGCAGGGCAACACAGAGACAGACAGGACAAACAACCATGCACACACGCGCTCACACCTAGGAAGCCGGAGAACCCGGAGAGAACCCACGAATGCACAGAACATGCAAACTCTGTGCAGAAAGACCTCGGGCCGAGAATCGAACCCAGGACCTTCTTGCTGCAAGGCAACAGTGCTACCAACTCCGCCACTGTGTTTTATTCAGAGCTTGCAATAAAAACCAATGTTCTGATTTTACAGTTTATGGATATCGCATTTTTGGTCACAAAAAATGGTTGGAAATATTCTATAAACAAATAAATGAAGTACAAGTTTTAACGTGCAAGTTTGCTAAGTTACATCATCACTCAGATTGACATCTAATTTGTTTTATTTATCCTTTGCTTAGGTTGAGTCCCCCGTCATATGCAGAATTCTCGACACAGCTGATGAGCATGGACTTCTGTCCATCCCCAGTTAAGCTGAAAATATCCAGTGACGGTGTTGAGGCATGGAGAACGACAGGACATTTGTTAAACAGAGGCCTGTTTGGTGAAAGAAGAGACTTTGGATGTTGTACTAAAAGCCAAAACTGTGGTTGAACCTGATTGTAAGGCTGGACTCCATGTTGCCCAGGAGCCCCGGCCCAGTGCAGACGCGTCACACAGCCCTTGATGTGACCTAAACTGACTTTTAATGAGTGAAAAGGGGCTTATGCTTCACCACTTCACCAAAGGGCAGCTGATTTAATGCCTGAACTCCATATCTATGCTTCTCTTCAGAGTTGATTAATCAGAGGGAAAGGGGATTTTTTTAATCATTCAGGGGAATCAACTCAGCTCATGGTAGTTTTATTTTCTCTACTGTGCATTTCAGAGTGTGTTTGTGAGATTTTAAACTGACTGGTTATTTGTGCTTGCAGATTAAAAAAAATGGAAGTTTGGTATCCCTTTGCAGCAAGAAGAGTGAGTGTGTTGCCAATTTACAGAATGAGTGTAAATTATGCATGAGAGTGTGATGTGCATAAGCAGCAAAAGTTTGAATGAAACATTTGAAGAATGTACAGAATGTATATTGGTTCAAAGATATTCTGTGGTTTTATAAAAAATGCACACTGGGGAATCTTATTGCTGCTGTATGAAGGGGCATAAACCAATGCATTTGCTGCAGAAAATAAAATTACATGGGAGTTCATTGGTTGAGTTTCATTAGTTCACAGGAATATCACCTTAACAAACAGATTACTCAATAATGATATTATTAATGATATTAATTAAAAATTAATATCATTATTATTAATAATAATATTAATAATATTAATATTATTAGTATTATATTAATAATATATTATTATTATTATATTATTAATATAATATATTATATTATTAATATAATGAGTTGTGTAGCTCATTTTTAGGATCCTCAATCATGCTTTATAAAGGAAGGAAATACATGCCAAATCAGAACATACATCAGGCTTAATTTATGGAAAATTTGGTTCTCATGGCAAGTAATAAACCACTAGAGGGTGCTGGTATTCTGTGAATTGTAATGTTTACTTACGAAACAATTTTATTGTGATCTTTGGGGGCACATCAGATAGGATTTTTTAATTATCACTGTCTAGTGGTTAAATATATTAACAGTATAACTTGCCATTACTGTCTTATAAAAGTATTGAGAAATCCACAGAATTAACTACAGGGCCGTTTTTTTCAAAACCTGGTTAGAATCATAAGTGACATATTTATATAAAAAGGGTATTTAAAAAAATTCATACCAACAGATCCAAAGCGCTTGCTGACCATTTATTGGGTTAAAAAGTCTGAGGTTCACAAATACATTTTCTTAAGAAGCGAAACGTTCAAGGTGCAAAAACATGCCACTGACAGTTGTGTGGGCTTGTGCAGGGTGTTTTGGTAGCCTGGCATTGCAGCAGTCCAACTAGCTGCTGTGTTTGGCAATAATTTAAATAAAACCTTTTGATTTCTGGGTTGTTAACGGCACATGCGTGCACAACATTTCTGTGAAATTGCGTCTGTGAGAGCAAAACAACAAAAGAATCAACACTTCCTAATAAACTGGTTTCTTCTTTACTGTTTCAGGGGCAAAGCTTATAATTTCGACTAGCTGCAGAGGAGACTAAAGTTACTGATTCCAATGCATTAAAAGAGTCATGTTGTCTTTAGATTCACATTGGACTTAAAGCCACAGTGAAACTGCCCAAAAAGTTCTGTGGTCAAACTGAAGGAATGGGAATCTGGTGTGCTGAGGTGCTGTCAAAGTCTTGTAGTGCATCTTGGTGAGTGTGGTAGTGCATGGCTACATAAGACTTGACAAAAGCAAATGTCTGAGAGCTGACAGGATGCAAGCTGGTAGGGGAACTGGGTCCCGCTGAGGGACTGCTGTTGTAAATGCTGTAGTACGGCTCGATACGGGTATTCATTGGAGTAGAAGTGCTTGGAAGGCGAGGTTTCCGTACCCCTGTGGCCCTTGGGCTACTATCACAATCTCTAGAGCGACTGGGCCCACAAGCCTGGTCCACTAGCCTCCTGGGTGGCTTTGGTGAAAGCACATAAGCTGAGTTGGTTTCATGATGGGAAGATTTATTGCGATTGACTTCCAGGCTGCCCTTCCCCATTGCATGGAGGCGAGTCTTTTGCTTGCAACAGAGAATACCCAGTGCGGCCCACTGAATGCAGCAGAGCACACGGCGGCGAAGGCCTGCACTATTGCGCGAGTACACAAATGGGTTGATGCCAGATTTGAGGAAAATGAGCACAAAACCACACAGTTCAAACTGGTAATGTGTAAAGTTGCTTTTTGGCGACAAAACGTCCTGCGCCAGTGAAACTCCCATTGGCAGGCAGCAAAGTAGGACAGAAAACACAATAACCACGCAGGTGACAACTGCCTTTGAGTCTTTGGCTGTGGCTAAGTTGACAGAAGAAACTATCTGACAGCAGGTTGCTCCTTGGGCTGCTCCTGGGACTATAGGTTGGCTGATCCTGTTTGCATATGCATGTGTCTGTACGTTTTGCAGTTTGTTGTAAGTCTGGTTGCGATACAAAGGAGGGCCTTGAACAGCACACTGCATGTTCTCAAAGCCCGCTGCAATGAGAGGTGCAGGCTGAGGTGGGCATGTGGCATCTACACTGATAATCGGACATTTCCTTACTTGTGCATTTTTTCTTAGTGTCTTAGCAATCATGAGATAGGACACAGACACCACAGCGACGCAAAATGCAAAATCTGCCAGGTAAACATACAGCACAACCCTGGCTTGTCCACTTCCTAGTCCAAAGTGCGGCAAGCAAGGCCCATCTCTGCGTGGGTATGCACGCATGGTCAGGAGAGCAGCCATGGTGAAGCTGGATGTCCACAGGATAGCAGTGAGGGCTAGTGTGCAGAAGAACGAGGCGGTCCGATTAGGCTGCTGCCCCAAAACCATGCGAAGTCTGTGCAGGGCAATCACTGCCACCGTCTCCAGGGACATGATGATAAACCCCGAGCTGGTCAGGTGGAAGGCGAAGCAGAAACTCTTTGACACACCATCAGCTCCACCAGCGTCTAGAAATAGCACCAGTGCAAACATGGGAGCCGTCACGCAGCAAATGAACAGGTCACAGAAGGACAGGTTGAGGATCATAAAGTCAAAGTTGGTGCGGAACTTGCGAAAGGCCGGGTCGAAAAAAGACAGGAACACCACAAGGTTGCCATATGAGCCCATAAAAAAGATGAAAATGAGGAGCAGGGAGCAAAAGGTCAAGGTGGCAGTGTGGATCACGGCCCAACCTGAAGGTGTCTGTATACCTCCAGTGCCATTGAAGCTCTGTTGTCTTGGCACATCCACCAGGTCTGATGGTGAAAGTGTGCTGTTCATTGTATTGTTGGACACTTACATGGATTCCACTGTCATCAGATTCAGCAATATTCCTCTACATGGAAGGAGAACATGATGATCTCCATATCTGAGTCCTTCATTATTCCTTAAAAAAAAAAAAGATACAAAAGAACGATTAGTTATTTCTATATGTTTGCTGCCTTACAACCCATTTCAGAATTATAAAGCGTTCATAAAGGCTTACTGGTCTGTTTGTTCCACAGATTATAATGGATGACTGGTTTTGAGAAATTATGAGCTATTTAGGAACCCCACACCCTCCACAGTCTGCAGTAATCCAAATAATACATGCACATCACCGTTTTCCTGATGGACGCCAATTATCCCTTGTTTAATCGCTTAAAAAATATCTGCAAAGAGAATAACCTGTAATCGATCGCGGGTCCGTCATCCTCATCTGATTACAGCTTTTCTTCCCTTTAAAGCAGTGCAGCAGTAAATGTGGCACCGTTGCTAAGAAGAAAGAATAATAATAAAAAAAAATGTCCTCAGCAGCAGCGGCACCAGCAGCAGCAGCAGCAGCAACTCATGCACAGTACAGCAGCGTGCTGGCAAAGACACGTTTCCTGAAGCAAATGCAGAAATCTCAGTAAAAAGAGCAAGAGCGTTTATGGTCGGCGGCAGACTCGTTTTTCTCAGCGATAGGTGCATCAATCCATTCTCTCACAGGCACGACAGCCGCTGGACGTGCGTTGAAAAATGAGTATGAAGTCACCGTCTACGTGTCTGGGCATGAGCATAACCACTGCATCCAAGAGGTCCGTCTTAAAAACTAACTACTCCTTACTCAAAATCCAAAAAGGCAAGAACAACCAGTGAGGGAATATTATTAAAGGGGTAAAACGCAGGTAGTCCCCTATTATTGAAATGTAAGAAAAATGATCACCCTCAGCAACCTATCTATTTTGAAGACAAGAATATTTATTTCTACTGTTGACGCAAATGCTTCATTGTGCCAGATATATTTGGCTTTCATACATTTAATAAATCTGCTCTTGTGTTGATTGGAAGGCATCGAGTGCATTGCTATAAATCCGCGTCATCATAAAGATAATTTATGTCTCTGTTACTATATTATTATGCAAACTAAATAATATTGTGTTACTGAAATAGCTTTAAGTTTCACTGCTAATAAAAAATAGGGTATAAATTACATAAAGAAAGCAGCTGTTAACGCAGTGCTAAGTACAGAAATATTAACAGAAAGTTGAGTAGAAGGAAAAAATGGAGATATATCAAGGTTACAAATGTAGCTACAATTGCAGCCTTGATTTTTTATTAGATTTTTAGTAAACCAAAAATTTCAACAATTGTGCTAAAGTACTATAAGCTTATGGTTTTATGCCGTTGCAAAATTTAAATTATACTTTCCATCCTCACCAGGAACTTACAATTTTCAAGTTGTAAGTTGGAAATATTAATAGATTCCCAGAGGCCAGAAAAGTCAGAGGTTTGTTACAACCGTAAAATATAATAAACAACTTTAATTAAATGTGATAGTCATAGTGAAAATTGGTTATAGATACTATAAAACCTGTTGGTGAATATGTTAAGAGTTTGAAAGTACAAAATACAGAGGAAAAATTAAGCATTTAACAGTAGGTAGGCTGGTCACTGAGCATGTCATTTGACAAATCCCATTGGATTTTTAAATGAGAAACTAGGAGTCGATTTAAATGGTTGCAAACAACAATTTACAGTTCTTACGAACCAATAGTACTTATTCCCGGCTGTTCGTTTTTTCTTTGAGTTTTCCATTGAGGCAAAGATAAATGTTCTTGAACACCTTACTAGCTCTATATCACAGTTCACTTAAGATTCACCTTGCAAATAATAGTAATAATTTTGTAACTTAGCAATAGTTCTTGCATCACAGTTTGAGAACTGTGATGCAAGGTTAGCTGTAGACTAACCGCTCTTACTTTACATTACCAGTTTATTGTGAATAGAAATAAGTACTTCTAAAATCAAGGAGAATAAAGAAAAGATTTGATCCGGGTTTGGCTTGTTATAGGACATCAAGAAAATTTCACAAGTGCTCTTTTTGTTACAAACAGTTTATTATTATCCCAGAAAGTCTAAAAAAAGAAAAATCACTGCAGTTTTGGCACTACACTATTTGTGAGGTACTAATGTTTTGATGTTTTAACTGGTTTCAAGTCAGAGGGAAAAAAAGAAAAAAGAAAAACTGACACTAACCAAAGTAACGTGACGTAATTTCAAATTTTCAGAAAATGTCAAATATATCTGAGGGAAGGGGTCCTTTCATGGACAGGCAAATTTGGCTTTTTTCTCTTGCACTGAGACTCATGACACAGTGATCACACAATGGTTGGGTCCTCACAGCAAACGCATCACACAGAACAGCAGCGGGCAGATTGCTCTCTCCCATGAAATGAAAATAGGCAAACAGATAAGTCTATATACTTTTAAATGAAAACTATGGAAAAAAAAAAATAATCAAAACTCAGCATTTCAAAAAAAAAAAGTCAATAAATAGACAAGTTTGTGCATATTTTCTATACCATGAGATATACACATACATGATGCATATACTCATATATAGATTAAACAATCACACAAACATTGTGTGTTGGAAATTCAAGAGATCACCAGTTCATAGTTAAATCTCTGCGGCTTGTAGCAAAACACATCACGGCCAGAACATAGTAAAGACGACGTCCTGCACTGGACATTGTGTTGGCTCAGAGTGGATACTTGGGATATAATCCTGAGAAATGTTGTGTCTTACAAGCAGATGTCATCAAGCACCCTGTGAACACACACGCACACATGCCTGTGTACATGCAGGATTCACAAGCCAGAAAGGAAAAAAAAAATCTGTACAGTAATGTTACAAACTGCAGGTCATTCCTCCCTGTCACGATTGATCCTTAAATATTAAGTATAGAAGAAATGTAAAGGTGCTAGATACATAAATACACAATATTTTTCATCCTTCTGAGAGCTGCGATGCAGTTTCCATGTGCTGTCGCTTTTCTTCTTCCGGGCTCCACGTGAATGTTTACGAATCCTTCAGGAACGAGGGACTCCTCTCCAGTGCAGGCTGGTATTTGTGTAGTCTGGGATCGTACTAAACAGACAGAAGCACAAACACCTGTAAGAAAAGCTTAAGTAGCTGACTGCTGTATTGATAATCTAAAGCCGTTTTATTTTGTTCTATGTAGTAATGAAAAGCTTTTGAATTTCCTTGCAAGCACATTGAGCAATTAATATTTAAACAAATCTTCAAAATTAAAGTGCTTCACCAGGTTTCAGGCATAGTAACAGGGGGAGACCAACAGGTCGGTGAGGACCAACAACTGATCGTCTGTGAACTGCTGCTTGTGTTGCTGCCAGTTGTCATGATGAGTCCGTCTGAAGTTTGACAGCGTTTTCTTCACAGTCATCTGAAAAATACAAAAAAAAAACACACAAAAAAAAACAATAGTTCTTGTTATTTTTGTTGATGGTCAAGGGGGTAACCATCAAGAAAAAACAAAAGACATACTTCAATGGGTTGGGTGTCATTAAGGTGGGCACTCAGATCCATCAACAGCTGGGGCATCCAGGTGGGAACATCATAAGGACTGGAGAGAATACAAGCGCTCAAACCGAGAACGCCTGCATGGCGGCGAACAAGGTCTGCAAAGACGCACCGAAATGGATCTTACAGTAAGTCTCAGGAATTTCAAGGGAAAAAATCCAACCAACTATTCTGGTGAATTCTGTACCAGCAGAGGGGATGGTGTCCACAACAAAGCCAAGCTCCCTTTTCCTCTTCTTGGGCAAACGTGTCTTGCAGAGAGCCTCAAAATGCGCCTGCATGAGGGCGTCCATGGACAGGAAGTTGCACTGAAGGAAGCCACTCAGAGTGGTGGCAGCCATTTCTCGCACCTAGAATAGGGAGGAAGGGTCATGAAGTTTTTATATATTGCTTTGCTGAAAAGTAGCAGCAAATACAACGTTCATGTATTGGGACCAAAGACAAAGAACGCCTTTGTTTCCTAGCATTCACTAATAACATGCAACATTTGTGCCATACAGACGGTTGGCAATATATAATGGGGAAAAAAAGGTTATTTCAGCAATTGCCTTCAAAATTAAAACCTGTATATAGATTATTTTACACTAAATGTTACATTTCATGCATTTATTTTTGTTAATTTTGATGATCATGGGTTAAAGCAAATGAAAATATAAAATTATGTTTCTAAGGATATTTTAATATTATGCAATGAATCTAAAATTATTAACACAGAAATGTTATGATTTCCTCATCCATGAGGAAGACTGCTGACATTAAAGTCCAGCTGACAGTGGACAGTCATTGTGAAAGTTGCTCAATAGTCAGATTGCTGTATCTAAGAGAAGCTAAGTGGAAGGAGAAAAAGTGTGGTGGAAAAAAATGCACATCTACAAAAGGATAAGTGTTGGTTTTAATGGATTGTGAAGTAAAGCCCATTTAGGGGTTTGAGGGACATATTTAAAAGGAAACAGCCAACATACACAGACTTAACCACTACATTGTCTTTTTCCATGTTGTTTGCTTGCATTGATCTACTGTGTTTTGTCAACTCCAAAGAAAATGCAGGCATCTACAGAAAAATGTAGAGAAATTTCGGCTTCCCTCTACTAAGAAGCTGCTTTATTAGGTAATATTCTAATGTTCTCAGAAACCGAATTTTGCGTTTTCATTAGATGCAAGCTATAATCATCATAATTAAAGAATAATTGAATTGAGTAATGAATCTACAAAAGTTCCAAAGTTTGAATGAAATTACTAAAATAACACCTTTCAATGATGCTCTAATTTCTAAAGATGCTGGAGAAAAACAAACTGAAGATTCCTCCAATGTATTTTCAAAATAAAACAATAACTTAAATGCTGTCAAACATTAAATTATGCTTCTTTAAATGTCCCTGTTTAAAACCACTGCTACATAAAACACAAATAAAGTAAAAAAGGTTTCTGCCGAGTCAGAATTTCCGGTAAGAAAAACAAACAAAAAAAAAAGAACAGCAAACAATTTGATGAGGTATGGTTTGTGCCCAGTGGCTAGAAGCGGCACCAGTTTGGCAACTGGAGCAAACCAGTGAGTGAAGGTACTCCTTTGTCATTTAGGCTAGTTGTACATTGTGCAGTAAAAATTCTCAAACTCAGAAATAAAAGACCAATGTGTTCTTACGGTGTGGATCTGAGGTGACGTTTTTAGGTAATTTATTGTCAAAAGCATCATAAATAGCTCAGGTCCATAAATGAGGTTCAGGTTAGTTTATAAGGTCAAATAAAACTGTTAGTTTTACCCTCTGCCCACTCACACGCAGACACACACTTTCTTTGTCTCTGTTCCTTTTCCTCTCCCTCTTGTCCTCCATCAAATTGTGAACAACATCTCCATAGCAACAGATTACTGCAGCCACTGGTTTCCATAGAAACAGAAAGAAGACTGGGGAGGGGGAGTAAAGAGCCGGGAGCAGAATGCTGAATCACTACAGTAAAGCTGAAAGACACGGCAAGTGTCTGCTAGCATAAACAAACATGCACTGGCCAAAAGCTTTGTATTGTTCTTATAATCACAACGTATGTTTGGTGACAGGATGAATGACTTATATCTTTATAATCGATGACAGTTTTATTATTGTTTTTTACCTCAAGCTGCTCATCCTCCAGGAGTTTTATCACCAGGCCCCGCACGTCTACCACTGCTTTCTGGTCACTCATGAATGTGAACAGGTTGTAAAAAACCATGATCTGGAGGTAAGTGAGCACCGTGTAGCGGGCATGCCAAGAGCTGCTACCAGCAATCTGGAACACAACAACGGACTATGTTAAGATAATTCAGGCTTTTGTTTCACAAGACGAACAATGGATGTATTGAACTGCTGCCCAGTTAAGATCAGGTTCTTTGCAATCGAGGAACTAAAAGACGCACTTTATCACCTGCTTGTATTACACCATTAATTTTGAAAGAAAGAGCTTGCAAATCCCAAAATGAATCTTCAAACATACTTTAGTCTCATTTTTTAATTTTGTATGTTTTAAAATGGTTGTAGTTCTTAAAAAGAAGAACCTAAAAAAGCCTTAGATAGATTGTTGAGGATGTGTGAAGTCAGAATCTGTTAAGAAATATAAGCGATTGATATATTACCCACAGAAGATAACTCTCTGGGCATTTTCATTAGACATTAAACCAAATTATTTAGCCCTGAAGGCTAGTGTGAGAAGGACCAAGATCAAAGTGGACTATTCTTAAAGGAATGCAAATCTAAGCAGTAGGCTAACATCACCTGTGTGTGAAAGGGAAATACGATCAATATTCTTCTTGTGTAAAACATACTTGAAAAGAATATGCAAAGAATGTCAGATTAACTGTCTTCAAATAAAATAAAAGGTGTGTAAAAAAATAAAACTTTTGACAAGAAGCACTGCAGGTTTGTTTTTCAGTCCATGTTTCACATAGGAAGATTACTGGTGAAGCACCACCTCCTGCCTCCATTATTTATGTAAATGATTGCCAGCTTCTTTATGATTAACAGCTTAACGCTCATATGATGATTTGAAGGTTAATTAAATAGCGCTATGACTCAGCATTTGATAGATTGGAGATGTTTTAAATTAGCAGAAGTCTGATTTGTTCTTGGTCCTTCTTTGACCATTTCTTGCTGCTCTGAAATTACAATTAATGAAGACTCATCTACAGCGTTTATGTTATTAAATGTCTAACATTTTAGCAAGGCCTCAGGAGGAAAATCCTTAATTCATTTAAATGTGCAAGATGTGGAGTAACAGCTTTAGCTTCCAGATGACTCGCCTCTTTTAGGACACTGAGAACCAAGGGGATTTGATCTGTGTAGAGGAGACCCTGAGACATCAGAGACAGGCAGGTCTTTGCATCCCTCTTCAGTTCGTCATAGCTGTCATCGTTTTCAACTGGAGCAATCTGGGATACAGAACAGAGACCGTTCATTCTGTGGTACACATATTTATGAGAATAAAAGCTGGATGACGCTAAAAGGTCAAAGATGTAAATAAGGTTGTATTCTACCTTGAAGAGGAGAGGAAGCAGCTGTAGTTGTTCTGGGACGGCCGTGGTGAAAGAGCGGCCAGCGCTCGCTATCAACCACTTGAGTACTGTAGAAATGTAAAATTAAAACTGAGATCATGCCCAGCTGTTCTGAATGTTGGAGTTTATCGTAACTAAATACATTTTCTGTTGTTCTGAGGTCCTAAACATTTTGCATCTTTCGGTGAGAGCGAACGGTTTATGTGACGAATAAACTCACCTGTTTTTAGTAACTTTATTGCTTGTGTTCGTTCGTCCTGCTCCTCCACCTCATTCTCCTCAATCACATGGTTCTGGATTTCCTCGTCTCCCTCGGTCAGAGGTTTGAGCTTCAACAGGATCCGCTCCGTGAAGTCTGAGATGCGCGGTGAGGAGGTTGGCTGAGTGAAAGGCAAGTTGACATCAATCATGAAGATGTATGTGAGGACGCTGGGAAGACAAAGTAGAAACGTAATGAGATTAACATGTGAATATATAAAATATTATTTTTACTATGAGTTGATAGAAGCAAAGACACGAAAAAGAAAATCACCCACCTTCCGATACGTTCCCGTACATTCTTGTACACTTGTGTGAGTTTGGGCTCCAGATATTGAAGCAATCTGTGCAAAAGTTCAGGAACACGCCACTCCTGCTGGGCTAGTCCACCCTGCAGCACGTAGAGACGACTGGAGACACAGGAGAACTCAGTTTGTTTGGCTCGGCAACATCAGGAAGAGAAACCGCATTACTGCTTGGTGAATGTAATAAAATATTATTTTTCATTATTCAAGCAGGAAATTTAGTCACAAGCAATTTACTACAGGAAAACAAGTGGGGAAACTAGAGTTCAGTTTTTGAGATATTAAACAAAATGAAAACAAAAATGTAGATTCCTACAACACAACATACATTTCACCACAAAGATAAACATCCTAGATAAATATCAAATATCAGAAGCCAAGGAGGAGATTTTATCTTTACTATATTCATATAGTTTATGGTTAACACAGCATCATTTAAAAGATGTTTCAAAACAAGAAATACAAGATGATGCCTGGGAAGGAATGGGACTTAAAGAAAAGCCCCATGATATGCAGGTTGTGTAAAACTGAAGTATTTTAAAACACGACAAACAAGAACCTGTATTACAATGTTCCACCTGAGGCAGAGGAAGAACAGCTTATTATACCACAGCAATCGATGTCAAAACACATGATGACGGTTCACAAAATAAGAACAAATGTGCAGCTACGTTTTGAAATATTTGTAACTTTTCAACTGTGTTTAAGAAACTCAAAATGAAAATCTTTACAGTAGTCCAATTTGTAAATAAAAGGAGCACAGAGTAGTGTCTCCAAATTGATTCGAGAGAATTGTGCAACAGAAACATGGACTCTCCACCTTCTGGAATGCATCTTTTCCTGCTTCAATGTCTGCAGTTTTCCGTATTCATTACTCCAACACTAATTTATTTTTAGCTTTACTGTTCCTGAAACTACACACCACTATTCTTTATGTCTACCTGCCATCTGTCTGAGCATTTCAGCTGAACAGCTCCTCTTTAGAGGTATTAAGCCTCTCTAATTATTTTCCATTCAGCAGCTCTCTATCGGTGCTGGAAGAGGCTCATGTCACATGACATCATGCAGCACTGCACAGCTGATGTCTTTGTACTCACCAGGCATCGACAAAAGAGCCCCCCTCTCCATTGACAGGAGATTCCATGAGCATCTCGAACAGCCGATGAAGCTTGCGTGGGTCTCTGCTCTCCTGTCAGAGCCAAAAAAACAGCAGCCAACTTAAGCAACTCAAGTTGAATGTAAGAGAAAGCGTTACGGGAGCATGATGATCATTTGAGCAAAAAGGCCTTACGCAGGCTGTGGCGATGCAGGTACCCCAATCTGCATAGGTTTCTATAGTGATGTTTGACAAAGCAGTACGAAGCAAAGGACACAAAAGCTCCCAAAGGCTCTCAACCTGCCGACAGAATACATTTGCATTGTTAAAGAAATGAAACGAAAACACACCAGAGAGAAAGAGTCACTGACCTTCGCAACCCTAAAAGCCATTTTTAGCTTCTGACTAATGAAACTAAATCTGTTCAAACACAAAAGCTCCTTTTTGTTCCTGTTGTAGGAAATTTGTTCAGATTTTTAAATTATAAGTACACCGATTTTATTTTTGCTTTTTGGTTTAGTAAATTAAACAATGAGACATAAAAATTTTATGCAAATTAGGTAAAAAAAACAAACAAAAAAACAGAGTTGCAAATGTCTGACGAAAAGAAATACGTACTTCATTAAAAAAATCCTGACACTTTTACTGCCCATCTTCGTAGAAATTTTATGCATATATTGCATAAAAACAGAGGAAAAAACACCTAAGGCCAACATTTTTATATTACTTTCATCTGTTATAAAATTGCTCAGTCCTTTAGCATTTTTGACCAAAGTTTTAAGAGTTAAAGTGGAGGGTCTAAAGAGCAACATGCAGGTTGCAGAGAGTCAAAAACAGGAAAACAAACATGGGAAATAATTAATGTACCTTTGAAAAGCTCCAGTGTTTGCAGCCTCGTATCAGTCCAGAGATGATCTCAGCAACGCAGCGCTGCTTGCTCTCATGCAAATCTGACACCAGCCGTTCCATGTGTGGCTTCAGCACGGGCAGAAAGGCATCTCCAAAGTTTCTGAACAATCCCTAGAAGGTCAAGAGACAGAGGAAAAAGTAGGGTCCGAGTTTTCGGCTTTGTTTTCCAACCCAGCTGTTTGCTTCGGGTCTCACCTTGAACAAGCAGAACCTGCGAGGGCTGAACTTGTCTTTGCCTTTTCGATCCTCCAGAGAGAGAAATTCAATAAACTGGTTGATAAACACTGGGTCGGTGAAATGGTCAAATATGATCAGCTCCCGCTGGAGAGAAGAACATAAACTTTTAGTAAATGACAATAACGTGACATGTAGACGTTTTAGTGCACAAACCTCAGTCATTTCTTCTCTGCTCAGATTCTGTGTGGGCTGCTCCTCTGCAGGTGCATAGATCAGCATTTTTCTAAAGATCAAATATGATTCAAAATAATGAATATGGATTGTTTGACTGAAAAAGAGCCAGGAATTTAAAAAATGACAGAGTTGAACAGAACAGAAAAATATTGTCATTAAATCAGGAACCTTGGCCAGCAGTAGTAACCCCAATGTGTCTTTTCCACAAACACACATTGCTCCCACTCTTCCCGTTTGCGTGGCAGGTTGCTGCTGTTATACTGGAGCCACTGGTTGTCTGGACGGTCTCCTGCTGCAATCCTACCAAGCTCCACCATCTCACCTAACAAAAAAAAATGCTGATTTTTAAATTGACTGAACAAAGTCAAGATTTAAAAACAATTTCAAACAATATGCAAAAGAAAACTAGACAAGAATACACTTACAGTACTTGGACATCTCATTCGGGCTGACCGGGACTTTCTTATGAGGTCTCTTTATTTGTTTCATGATTCCAGCCACGGCTGATATTGCCACCTAATGGAGAATAATAATACATTTCAAACAATGCTTTATAAATGGCACTACAAACAAGGTTTCTACCCGCCTTCTCAGTGTGTGCCTCACCTTGCGGACATAGAGGGAATCGTGGTTGAGACTTTTCACGAAGAATGTGACAGCAGCAGGAGGAAGCTGGTGGTCATCTCGCAGCAGCAACGACAGAAAACCGATTGAAATGTGCTCAAACTTCCAGGGCCTACAGCAATAAAGAACCGAGTGTTACTGGCAGCAATAAGGTAATCGGAAGAAATTTATTCAAAGTAGATTAGAACAACCTACAGGTTTCTGTTGCTGAGACAATCTATCAAATCCCCAATGAGACCTTTGTACTTTCTGCAAAAAAATGACAAAAAAGAGTTAGTTTCCCATCCGTTAAGTGAGGAAAATGAATCCTCAACTGTATAAAACAACTTCTTTAGCTGCTTAAAAGGAAATTGTATATATTTTTTTTAAACAGAGGCATATTGGCTGTTCTCACTGATAGTTTTCAAATTTGGAGGAAGACTAGTAGAGACCTGGAATCTGTTGGTCTTTCAAGTTTCATCCTTTTTCTATTAAGGAAAATGTGAAATTTGGAAATACTGAAAGTCTTATGAATATCTCTGGGTTAATGTAAGGTTAAATATTCTCTAGAGAATATGCTGCATGTGTGCATTTGGTACTAAATCTATATTACAGGATATTAAAAACAATTAAAAAATATAAATGCCATAATCATTATTTCTTTGTTTTAAAATATAAGTAAAACCCTCTTCAACCATAATTGGTTTCATGCATGGAAGGTTGTTTCTGTTCTAGCATAAATAGCTAATAATCACTCCCAACAGGAAGGTTGGAAACAACCACTGTTAAAAAAAAAATCTGATTAAAATTAGAATAGACAGGTCAAAGATTTATACAAAAAATGGCTGGTGCAAGTCTAGTTTAGATTATATATCTCAACAAGCCGTGGGTGTAGAGGGTTATTGAACCGTTGGGCTGTTGGAGCAAAACTTACTCAACAGCCTCAGAGTTTTTGAGCTTCTGTCGTTTCAGACCCTCCTCTGATTCCTCCTCAGAAGGCACAGGTTCATTAGGGAAAGGACTTCCTGTTGTCATTAGCAGTTTTGCCACAGCACAGCACTCCTCTGGGATCTAAACGGACCAAAAAGATCATGTCAGAGATAGTCTTGTTTATATCGGCACAGTTCTAACAAACTAAAGAAAGGAGTGATGTGCTGAACAAAGCACAGTCCAAAGAACTCGACCATAGACACTTTTATGATTCTCAAATGCCCTCCAGACTTTACGACGGCCTTTGCACAAACAGGAAGATCTTTTAAGTTTTACGATTCACTAGAGCTGATTGATATCAGAAAAATATATAATCCCAATAATATGGCTGAAAATTGCAATTTCAATATTTATATAATTAACCCACATTTTTCAGACTCTTTTCTTTCTTTACAATTACATAATGTCCTCAGTGAGCTTAGCATTTTAGCCACCAAAAATATAGATCAAATGCCTTCATTAAGGGGCGTTGGAGCTCATCCATCTGGTCAAATGCATTGTCTATATGCAGACTATAAATGCATGACACCTGAGATACACAATGCTACCAAATATTGGATCTAAACAGTAATTAGAATTTCCCTGACATCACAATGAAGACTGTGATTCAGTATATTGTGTAGTTCTACCATCCACTTACAGATAAATTCCAGGGATAAAAAAAGATCATGATGAATGATAAAACTATCACATCAATATGTTTCAGATTTTAAAAGTTATCAAATGGTATGTTTCAAAAATTACTGAAAATGTTAATATTTTCAGCATGACTTGCCAATAGCAAATCCAATTCTTTTGAGATGAGTAAATACGTCCAGACAAGCAGAACCAGACTGCACTGACGTCCGAATTCCTTGGTGGAGATTCTGATTGAGTAACAAATCAAAGTTTTCTATATTCCGCGTCAGTTAGAAGCTTAAAAAAATCATCAACAGGTTATCGGAAATAAATCATCAACTTTGAGATGCTTTAGAAAAGTTCTGTTATTAATATAATTTTTCTGACTTTGAAACATTTGGGCATCAAAAGACTTTGATTAAGCTACATAAACAGCTTAATCAAAGTGAGAGTTGTTTCCAATTCTCATAAACCTCAATGCTAAAATAAATAAAATATCTTTAATTCCAAATAATTTAGAAAACAGAAAGGTCCCACAGAAATCAATGCTGCCTTTCAATGTCCAGCTTCCAGCGTTGTCTCAGACATGCTGGTTTTAATCCAGCATAGAAACTCACAGAGAAGTCGATGCCTATGGTCTCGTACTGCCGATGGATTTTGTCAGCAAGGTCATCAAAAAGTCGCACGATGGAAGGTTTCTCAAGAGACATGGCTGAGCTTAGGCCAGAACGTACAATCCCAGGCCATGTGAGAGCAATGCATTCCCAGTCGTGTAGATTAGCCAGACACACTCCACTATGATTCCCAAGCAGACAGTACAAAGCCCCCTGGAACATATAGAGTTATAACATAGATTATTATTATTCTCTAAAAACACCATGGTAAACAATTTGCTTGGGAGCTTCTGAACTACGAAGAGGACGGTCATACTTTGAACTGCTGCTGAGAGACATGGCTGTTGTCTGGGTTGAGAAACTCGAGGACATGTGGGATTAGGTCCCTGCAGCAGAAATTGTAGGTCCCCAGTGCCGTGAACAACACACTTTGAGCTCTGCTGCGAATCTGTAAGGCATTAAAAGTTCTAATTTAGTGTAATAAAATGTGAATTATTTCCTAAAAAAAAAGACCAAAGCGCAAATTGAATGTAATACTTTGAAAAAGAAGAAGAAAAAAAAAACCCTGTAAAACTCACCTGGCTGTATGTGCTTGTGGAGAGCCTCAGCAAGTCTTTCATCAGCTCCTGATGAGTGGTTCTATACTGGCATCCCTCCACTGTCAGTTTCCTCAGCTAAAAGAACAACCAATTAAAGTTATGAATGCAAAAACACATTCATAAGCTGCTGATAACTATTTGAATTTAAAAGCAGCTCAAGTCAAAAAATGCTTAATGGCGCTAGAAAGTCTCACATATAAAATGATAAGTTCATGACTGATTCATATTGCATTGTGATATGTGCTTTTGTCACTGCTTCTGTCGCTGTTTTCACCATGTCTTTAAAAGTCAAAAACCACATAGAATGCTTCTTTTAGTAGGAGACATTTTATCTTTCTGCTTTCAGACAGCAAGATGAGTCAGAATTCAGACAGGAAGTTCCTGATTGAGAACTAAACGTTTGTGTAAAGCCTCAAGGATGATATTCTGCTTTGATAAAATCCAGACACTTTCTAAAGCTTTGAATTTTCAGATTAAATACTCCCATTAAATTAAGTTGGAAGAAAACACATGCTGAGTCATTTTGAATACTTTAAATTTATTGTCATGAGTCAGAGACTTTGGCAAATGACAGAGCAATTTGAATATATGTACTGTGTTCTCTAATAAAACAAAATTGAGACTTGGAAAAGTAGCAAAATCTAACAACAACAACCCAACTAGTCTGACATTCTATTTACAGAGGTAACATTTCTCTGTGGAACTTACCTCATGTTGGAGCATGACTCTGTCAATGAGCAGAGCTCTGATGTGCTGCTTTTTACCATGAAGCTGCAGACACAACAACATGTTAGACTCTTCAAATCACCAGCCAGTGTCCATAACTCTAACTCTACAGCGTCTTTGATGCAACTGTTTTAAGACCTCCTCTAAATTAGAAGTGTTACATGGAACAAACAAGCAAAACCCGGACACTTACTCTGTTTTCCATAGATTTTTTCACAAGATTGAAGCTTTTCCAGCGCGAGTCAAATTCATGTTTGTGAGAACCTTTGAAGTGTAGAAGATCACTGATTATCTGAAAAGAAAATCAGAAATGTTATGTTACTACAGCACTCCTGTGCATAACAAGTTCTTAAAAAACAAATGCAATTTAAGATAGCAAATATGGCTCAGTTTACGTGAAACAAAATACACCCAAGACATTTTTTCATGTATGGAAAAAGTAAACTGTAAATGAATTAACTGGCAAGGACCCAGCACATTTAGAGAAGGCACCAGAGATTTTATTTGGTCATGTAACATGTCACAGAAAGCAGAAAATTTTGTCTGAGTAAGTTACAAAGCTATTATCTTTAAGTCTACATAATTATATCCCAATGAGATTTCTTCTTCAGGATGCTCAACTTTTCTTCTCAGTGAGTTTACAAGCTTAAAATTGGCATTACTCAAGTCTATTTTACTTCCTGCCCACCTTGATGATGGAGAAAAGAGACTTTGTGTCATCCTCAGAGTGCTCCAAAATATAATCTGCAAATAGAGCAAAAATAAATAAATAAATAAATCCTCTATAAATGTCATGACTGAAAAAATACAGCAGTAGCTGTAGTAAAATAGCAGATTGGTGAATACTAACGTAGGAGTTCTTTCATGACGTTACAAATTGCATCTCTGTAGTTCTCTCTGGTCTTATCTACAGATACAGAAAATTGATAGAATAAGAATAGAACAACAAACTAAAATTTCTGCTGGAAAACCTATCCTTTAATTTTTGCGAGATGGTGATTTACCATAATCCATTCCCGTGTAAAGAGTAGTCTCATCCAGATTCACCAGGCTGTGAACTCTGAGGAAGAAATAGAGGATCTTTAACAATCAAATTAATACTGAAAATAACTTTTGTGAGACAGCGCTGCATTTTTTCCACAGATTAGGGGGAAAAAAACACAGGTTTTTCCCTTCAGAGTAAAGTTTATTATAAATAAATATATTATAAATACAAATGTGATCGCTCACAGGTCAGGGATTGGTTCTCCTTTCAGTGGAGCCATCAGACTTCCTGCTCCCAGGAGACAGTGCTGAACAATAGTGAGGCTTTGCAGCACATCGTCTCTGGAAAACACAGGACCATCAACACTTCTGAAGACAAAAATAAAAACTAGCGAGACCACACTGAGCTTTTCTCACCTGCTCATTTCCTGTTCTCCTTTTGAAAATCTCTGCAGGCGCTGGAGTTCAGGCTGGAGAAGCAAGTCCAGCAGATAGAAAGCCAACGAGATTTCTTCAACACTCGGGACGTGCCACCGGATATCCAAGTTCCACAAATCTCCAGGCCGACCCCAGTCCTACAAGGAAACAAAACAGATAGAAATGAAACATGGGCGTGCCGTGGTGGCGTGGGGTTAGAACGACCCACATTTGGAGGCCTTCAGTCCTCGACGCGGCCGTCGCGGGTTCGACTCCCGGACCCGACGACATTCACTGCATGTCTTCCCACCCTCCTTACCCCCTTCCTGTCAGCCTACTATCACAAAAAAAAAGGGACACTAGAGCCCGCAAAAAGCCCCCCGGTGGGGGAAAAAAAAAAGAAAAAAAGAAAGAAATGAAACACAAAAAGAATGATATCTAATTTGTCAATTAAAGAAAAGGAAGTTTTTTGTTTTTCAAACAAAACGTACAATTTAAATGGATCTATTCCTTTCCGAATTACTACTTATAATCAAACTGTACCATCAGAAAATGGAATAATTCTTGGGAGAAACACATGTTGTAGCTGAAAAAACTTCTTTATATTTCAGCTGAAACAAATTTGACATTTAGAGTTAACATTTAGCACTACACAAAGATACCTTGATGGGGAGGTAGTCACAGACTGGCTGGTGGAAGCCTCCAGGCACGCTACAGTACTCTGTGGGGTAGATGAGGGCAGTGGAGCGCAGGATGTGGTGCAACAGGTTGCAGGCTAGTATGTAACCCTGTTTACACTTGAGGTGAAGGGTCAACTGCAAAATCTGGACCAGGTCAGAGCGATAGGGGATGAGCTTGTCACCGTCCACGCGAGTTACCTGAAGTTTGTTTGGAAAAAAACATCAGAAAAATCATTGTTGCAGCAGAGGATTTTAAAAACTGAGGAAATATGAGATTTAGTGATTTAATTTACCTCAGACAGCAGCTGAAGATTCCATAGAAACTCCTTATCAAGCTCTTCCTCATTCAGCACTTCCTCATCTGTTTATAAAATAAGTTAATCAGGTAAACAACAAGGAACTAACGGGGAAATAATGAGTAGTATATCTGCAAACTCTTTCCGCCTTCTGTGTGTTTTATGAACTTACTGACAGCAATCTGGTTTATGGCATTGCAGCAGTGTGGAACAAACACTTTGAGCGACTCTGCAGGGTGACACTGAAAAGTACAGAAGTTTTTTGATGAGATTTAAGCAGAAGAGAAGGTGCTTTTTGATGAAATGGAGGGAATGAATTGGTAAGACTTACCTTGGCAGCAGCTCGACACATGTCAGCCACCATTCTTCCAGCTACGCGCGTCTCAAAGATGTTGGTGGTGGCAAAATTAAAAACCTTTTCCAAAGCCACCTGGAAATGAAAAGATGACAAATGTATCCTAAGGTCATAATTAAAATAAGCACAAATTAGTTCATTAAAATACATACATACGTACGTACGTACGTACGGATGTATGTACGGATGTACGGATGTATGTATGTGCAGTACAGACCAAAAGTTTGGACACACCTTCTCATTCAATGAGTTTCCTTTATTTTCATGACTATTGACATTGTAGATTCACACTGAAGGCATCAAAACTATTAATTAACACATGTGGAAATATGTACTAAACAAAAAAGTGTAAAACAACTGAAAATACGCCTTATATTCTAGTTTCT
>CAEFZX010024861.1:0-38499 GCA_903066825.1 Alfaro cultratus | reverse complement strand
AAATGCAATATTATTTAGGAATATTATTTAGGAATATAGCAACATTTTAAAATGTTGCTATATTCCTAAATAATATTGCAATTTTATCAGGTTATTTTTGATGTTTTTTTTATGTGTATCGCAGCTGTACCTGCAGTATAAGTTTTATAGCCATAAAATAGTTATTGAGGGTTGGATTGATTCAGACGGAGCACTACTGAAGCCCTAGGTGTGAAATGCACGGCCCTCCACTGCCACAAACACTCTATTTGTTGTCGAACAGGGTTTTGTGATGATGACCCTAAAACATGGACTTTGTAACCAGTTTGGTAGTATGCTAAGAGTCATTGTTCATTTAAAAGATCCATTTGTGTCCAGAATTCCTGGTTTATGTCTTAAGATGTTGCTTCAGTATGTCCCAGTGCTCTTCTTTCCTTATGATGCCATTTATTTATGAGCAGTGCATCTGTCCCTCCCGCATCAAAACACCCACACCACATGATGATGCCATCACTATACTGCACTGTTGGGATGATATTCTCAGGAAGATTTCCTGTTTTTCCTCTAAATGTAGTAATACTCATTAATTTCAAACACTTAAATTTTAGAGAAAATGTCTTCCAAAGGCTTTTGTCCAAGAATGGCTTTGCAGACTGTAACCTGGTTTAAGAGAATGTTCTTCTTCCTCTGATATCAGTACATTACATATGCTAGACACTACTAAGCACAGTTCAACAGGTAACATAATTGATAATGCTCTGTAAAACTTAATTCAATCATCTATAGTTCCTCAAATTTACGGGATACTTTTGACATTGTACAAAGTAGCATCTTCAATCACAGACTGATCCTTTCAAAGACAGACTCCTACAGGAACCCATTTCTTCTAGCAGCCATTAGCCTCTTTAACAAACAATAATGGAACTGAATATTACATTCACTCATTTATTCAATTCTGTATATATGTATAGATAACTGACCAATTTTATGTCCTTGCACAGCTATTTCCATATTAAACACTACATACTAGTGTTTTCTCAACAGCTCATGGAAATGGCAAAGGAAAAATACTAATATAGTGCTTCTAATCATATGAAGAGTGAAACTGATTTCTTATTTTACATCTTATTTTTATTCAGAAATCCCAAATTCAAAATTGTAATTATTATTTTTTGGTTGTGTTGGTTATATGGAAAAATGTTGACAGCTATGTTTAGTTGGAAAAAATGCTGACACACAGAGTTCCTTTAAATCAAGGTTAAGACCTCCTACTATAGTGTTGCCTTTGATGATAATGACTAGAATACAAATTTTATTTAACCTTCATTCCAATATTTTAATATTATGATTTTTGATTAGTTTGATGAGGATATTTGTGAAAATGAAATGTTTATTGTTAATGTTTTTATCATATAAAACACCTTTAAATGCTTTTTTCTGAGATTTACTACAGAAATAAACTGGCCTTGCCTTGGATTGCTCTTCAACTCTGGTCACTGGTCAAGCTGCTTGAAACCAACACCTTCAATGCCATTAAATGTTGGTTTTTTTCACTGTATTTTGTCAGATTTATTGTAACATTTAAAATCCTATTGAGCTTCTGTTCATTTCAGCTTTCCTATAAATTACTGTACACAGTCTGACAGAAGATATCATGACAAACATTTATGTAGCGAATTGGAATGAATCAAGACAATTATTCCAGTTATTTCTAATATTAAGTTTGTGTTTTTTGTTTCCTGTACATAACCACTATGCTATCACTAATGGGTGAATAAATAAGCTAAGAATTACATTCTCAGTGATTTGCACATGCCATTTAGATGTGTAAGTGATAACAGCAATCAAAACTAATTTGCATATGATTATGTAGCTGTTACTGTGGAGAACAAAATATAGACATAAGTGTCTAACTTTTAGCACCCAATTACATTAGACTAGACACATGAGAGTGAAACGGTTTGATTAAAAATGGGTTGTCTTGACATATACCCCTGGTCTTAATTTACAACTCCTAACATTTGTCTTTTTAATTTTACCTTCACGTGGCTCTTAGATGAGTCCAAGACACAGTTATGGCTTCCAGCTTTCCCCTTTTAAAAGTATTTTCTTCTTCACTGGTGTAATTACCATATATCTCGCAAACCTGAACAAGTTTTTTTTTTTTTTATCTGTATTCTGTGGTTGCCTCGCTCAGTCATTATATTTCCATCCATCTGGCACTCTCTTAACTGTAGCGGAAGCAGCATCAAAGCGTCTGATAACTTTAATCTTAAAGAGACAAAATTTAAGAGAATGGTAAAACCCGCAGTAAATAAAATTTTAGACACTGAATGTTATCTGCAACCAATGTGTAAATATTTGAAACTTCGCAACTATAGAGACACATTTGATGCTTTCATTTTGGCAGGACATTGAATAGCGGTTCTCAGGGAGACTGACAGTAGCTGTAATCAATTTGGTCATCTGTTGTCAGAAGAAAACAGACAAGACCAGAGATGGCCTGTTCATCTGGGAGTGAAGAAGACATCCCAGGTTACTGGACAAGGCACCTGAAGCACTTACAGTACACAAGTGCAAATAAATAGGTTGTGTAAATTAAGCTTTCAATATCACTGAGGTTGCTTAAATTATGTATTAGGTACAGAAACAGAGAAAGGTTTTACAGGCTCCAACTCAGAGCTTTTATGCCTAAGAGATTAAATAGTTCAGGGATCTAAACGTTTTTCATAAGGATGGGTTCAGGCAATGTCAAAGGAATCTCATGGAGACATGTGCTCTTTTAAGTGAATCAGTAAAACATTTTTTTTCCATGTTGAATGAAATAACATGAAACCTGTTGTGAGCTTTTTCCCTAATCTAAGCCAAATAAATGGAGAAAAAAACTTGCTAGTAACCAAATATAATAGTATGAAATATATCACTTTTTGTACCTAATTCTTCTTATTGACTTTAAGTAAAACAAGTGTTTAAAAACAGATTTTTCTTTGTGACAGCAATATGCTTCCATAGGCTTAATTGGCCTTGTCCCCCTCTGGCCTTGTGAGGGTGACTGCATTAACAGCCATCTTTTTTTGATGGCTGCTAATGCAAGGTAAACTTTGTTATTTAGTGGAATATAATAAGACATGAAATATTCAAACTTTTGCAATAAAAGAAAACAAACTTCTCCAAAGTTCATTTCAGAGAACTTCTGCATAACACTTTAGAATATTTATATTGTCCAACCTTTGCTATGTGAACTTTCATACTGGTTCTATTTTGAGGTTAGTTCAGTTTGTTTAGTCTTGTAGGAGAAGAATAGAAACAACATATGCCACTGCAGGTGGTGTCCAACAGCCTGCCTATAAAACTTATTCCATTCAAATTTATTATTTGTTTTGTTGGCGTCGCACAAACACAAACTAAAGTAGCAACAGAAACAATTTGATTAAATGCTTCTTTCATACACCTTTAGACTGGGAAAAAAAGACTCAACAAGTGATCTTGTCAAAGCTACGGCGGTGCTTATTTAAATTTTTTATAATACCGATTTTGAGGCCTCAAGCCAAATCCTGAAAGTGAAAGTATTATGATAGATATGTATACAATGTGTCTTCCTTCTAGAAGATTTCAAGGAAAAAAAAAAGTAAAACATTATGTATATGAACTTGGAGCAGGTTCAGTTTTTCAATTTAAAAATTAAGCAATCACAAACAATATCAGAGAGACTACAGCAAACATTTATTCACTAAAAGAAATACATTCACTTTAGCTGTTTTGTCAGAAGTACCTACATCTGGTGCTGTTAAACCTAAGCCTGCTTTTGCATGCTGCTTTACTGTTCCTGCCTTCAGGATTTTTATTACTATTCTTTGTGTGCGTGTGTGTGTGTGTGTGTGTGTGTGTTGTCACTAGTCCATGAATGATGCATACACATGCAGAGCTGCAGGGGCTCTCAAACAGTGACCCTGTGTTGCTTCACTCCCAGGACTGAAAGGGAGAAAGGAAAGAAGGAAGGCCTGGAAGTGTGTTGTGACATTTTGGAGCGAATGATCCACAACAAATGTCCATTAATGGAGTTCCATTTCATGGAAGTCTGTTGCATTCTTCCAGCATGGCACAGGTCATCCCAACTCAGTCAGCGGAGGTGACGCTCCACCAAGCTGCACAAATCAGTTTCCTGTTTCACTTTGCATGAAATGCTGTTTAAAATCGGATTTGGTTCATAAGTACCTGTTTCTTTGATGGGAATGAAAGTGACACTTCCTCCACCATCAGCCTTACTCTGCAGTATTGTTGTGTTTGTGCTTTCCAGCTACAGGGTGTTTTGTAGTCAGTGCTCAGAATTGGAAGAAAGAAAGTCATTAAAGTTAATAGATAAGAAACAAGACATTATTAGTGCCCTTGTGTTCCACAAGAAAATTAGGGTTAATATACAAGCAACCTCCTGGAATGTGTTTTAGCTGCAACTGTGCCTCCATTATACATTAAATTTAAAATGGAAAAGGCAACAAATCTTGGATATCTGACGAACAGTCTAAATTTACTCACACCCACCCAACCAATTTAAAGCTAGTTACAACAAGGCACAACATTTGATCCTGTAAACTTAACAATTTCAGGCAGAAACCGATCAAATTTGTTGCGCGCAACATAAGAAATGCAAAGAATGCACCAAGAAGCATTACCGTCTATTATGGACTATTACGTTTTCTTTGGTCAGTAAAGGGTTTTTTGCCTTGAAACACTCTTGTAGATAATATTTTTGCATTTTTGTCTCTTTTTTTTAGTATTGAGTCCTAATCACAAATGTTAATTGAAACAAATAAGACCCCAGTGCTTTAGATGTTGTTCTAGTCTCTTGTTCTCTTGGAACTTCACTGAAGTCCAAGATTCTTTTCAAATACGGACATGGTGTTTTGCTTTTAAAGAGTCGTTTGCCTACTTAACACTGTTTAGATTACATTTAAATAATTGATTTATTCTTTGGATTGCACTCAGATTTTCTTATTAATATCAGTTTATTCGTAACTTACCAAGAGAGGCAATTACATTTTCACACATGGCCATAATCCTTTTTGTTGATCTGAAAAGATTTAATAAAAGAACATTAATGGGTCCTGGACAAAATATCTGTGATGATTTACTGACCGTTTAGAAATTATTTGTAGATTAATTAAAATGTTTCTGCATTTCCCACAAATTAAGAAAATGCTTAATTGATTAAGATTTAACTTAATTAACAGACTAATTAATGACTGAAGAAATCGTCTTCTAAGGCACGCTGCAAGTGAATTACTTATGATACGGAACAAAATATCTACAAATATTCTGTAAAGTGTGAAACAAAAACTTTAATCACACTTGCCAATTGCTCTGACAGTCAAATGAATGGAAACACTCTTTTTCTCGTTAATAACCATCATTTGAATGTCTGCAAAACTCCACTCATTACAGAATTACTTGTTTTATGTCATATTCTATTTTATCCTGAAATAAAGTAATAAGGGGAAAGTGAGTATTTGCTTTTCCATCTACATATTCTTTCACCTGCAATACTTATATCATGAACCAACATTGGATTTTGAAGCTGTAAGGAGCTACATAAATATGAGAGCCAACTTGCTAGATTACATTTAATTTGTACCATTTATCCAAGGAGATAGAGGGACTCAGACATTGTATTTCTTGAAAAGCTTCAGATGAATCATTAGAATAATGTCTCTGTGTTGGGAAAAGATGAAATAATATTCCTTCCCACATTCAGACCCACTGAGGAATAAAGGGAGACTTCGATCTTGCAGCACAGCTATTCTCATGAAAGATTGTTTTGCTTCTTGGTTTTTTAATTGAAAACATCACTAATGTCCAGCTGTAAATTCAAATTGTTAGAGTGGAGATAAAGTGAAGCCTCAGGTAGCAGCTCTTTGTGGCGCAGTTATCTTGGGGTGTGAAAAGAATTCTTACATTCTCTGTCCTCATGCATACAAATAGAAGTAACACAGGACATTATCCTGCCAAAGGTCCAGAAATACTAATTACCTGCTGTTTACTGGGCTTTAAACACCCCACCTTCTTGGGAAAATCAATAATTACATACAAAGGCCGAGGGAATGAATTCACCCTGATAACCATTAGCATGAAAGAGGATGAAGTTCATTAGTGATTCTGGGTGCATGGCGAGTAATATCCAATATCGGAGACAACTAGCTCTGTTATGCCTTTGTTTTTTTTGTTCCCATCAAGGGGCGTAGGCACACAAGATGGTTTTCTGTGACAATTAATTACACTCTTACACAACAGAAAAGATGAGCTGTTTATGATACATCTTTATACTGTTTACATGTCCTCTGTCTCACTCTTCCTGGTTTGAATTACCAAACTGACTGACAATTATTGCATCCTGGAATGACAAGGCTTTTTCAGCTTTTTTCTCCCCAGAGTGTGACATTCTATCAAATTGAATGCAAATGTGGAGGAGATTAATAAACGAAAAAAAAAAAGTAATGATCATGAGTTTGGGTTAATGGAGTAAAGTAAAACTGGTTGCTTCAAAATGTTATATTTATTCTAGCTGCTTGCATGAGTCTCTTATTTTACTATGACATGTGACAAGCTTCAAGATCACAGTTACAACCCTTTTCACTGTCAATGTCTTTCTAAATGCATTTAGTGTCATTTACTTACAGGCACTTAGTAAATCGCACCTACATTTGCACATTATGAAAGGAAATTGGTGAAGCAGAGGCTTTTAACCTAATCTAAATAATAATTATAGAACTGCAGTGCAGTAATCAGAGAATCTGTTATGCACCTATTTCCATCAGCTAAACTCAGACCGATTCAGAATTCATGTATGAAAATCTGATAGTTCCTCAGAAAACTCAAAGAACTGAAGGCTGATGTGTTCTGGTGGTTGCTGAGTGCAACATACATACAATTCATCTGCAAAAAGGTTGACTGTAGTGAAAAAGTTCTGCAATTTTTGTTACTCATTTAAAAAAATGACTTAATTTCATCCATCCATCCATTTTCTGTACACCCTTGTCCCTGGTGGGGTTGAGAGGGGTGCTGGTGCCTATCTCCAGCTAACGTTTTGGGCGAGAGGCGGGTTACACCCTGGACAGGTCGCCAGTCTGTCGCAACTTAATTTTATGAAATAAAATTAATTTAGATTTGAAGTTTCAAACAGTTCTCAAACACATGAGCTGAATAAATTTCACAAATAATTAAAGACTTTTCTAATTTAAGGTTTTTAATCCATTTGAAATTTATTTCCATTTTAGCATGAAGAGAAATATAAAATAACTTTTTTTTTTTCTTACTTAATTTGGGATTTAAGGATAGTTTTTCATTGGTGTTTCTGAAAAACGTCAATTTTAGCACATAACAAAATAATTTAATAACTAAATACTAAGATCTAAAAATAAATCATGAAAGTCTATAGAAAATATACTTTTTGCCTCCATATCTCCAGAAAATGCAGAGTTTCCATGTCTATCCTATTCTTCGGTCCAATGGAAGAACAATGGAAGCATTCATTGTGCCTGGATGTTGCGTCCTGAGCAACAGGATGATCTGGCTTTTCATATGTTTTCTCTGTAAGGTTGACGTTGGTTTTGGCTGGTTTCAATAGAAATGTCTGAACAATTATGGTCTGCAAAACCATGCACAGCTCTCTACTGATATGTCTTGCAGTATATTTACAGCAATTTAGATTTTATTTGCTGAATGTATTTGTTTAAAAATATAAAAAATAAACAGGCTGCGTTTTTTTTAAATGGAACATGTGACAGCAAAGAGTGTTTCAATAGACATGCATATATACTTGATTTTCTAGCTATTACTAGATTGTTCTCTGTTTCATATTTGTGTTAGTAAATATTCAGAAAAACTAGCATTCAACATATAAGGACATGCATGCTTGTCTTTACGTCCAGCATCATTCCACTTTTTTGCAATACCTTTTGCAATACCAATACCTTGCCATGTCATGTGAAGTTGTGAGAGAACTCTACTTTATTCCTGAAAGGCTCTCCGCTATTTTATCAGCCACAGAAAATTGTGGGAAAGGATGTAATTCCTTTCAAGCAAGGTATGGTTTAATGTTACATCTTTGAAAAGCACATGGTTCTGAAATTAGTGTTACAAAGCTATAATTAGTCAAGGCGATTTGAATAATTGCTGATGTGCACACAAATTACACAATTCGGAGCACACTTTTAAAGTAATAGGCAGCTGAAATGTCATAGTAACATAGTATAAGTTGAAATAAATCTTTTGAAGGGATCAAAGCACAATGAAATGTTGAAACGTTTCAAAGTGAAAAATGGAATTTATTGTGTGCTAAAGAACACTTTGCTTCACTCTGGCAAACTTGCATCTTTCAAGTTTTCTTTTTCTTTTGCTTTTGCTAGTCTCGGCGATAAATTAGCGGATTGTGGTTCTCTTTTTCTTCTCAGACACATTTTGTTTCAGTTTTCTGAAAATCACAGATTTATTACGGCTTTCAAGCTTGTTTACTGCAGAATAAACACTGCTTTGGAGGAAAACTGTCTTGAAATAAATGACTTGTTTTGAAAAATACTGTATGAAAACTAGAAGGGCTTGTGTATACTTCTTTTATTGTGGACCAAATGACCCAATGATGTTTGAGCGAAGCTCCAGGAGTATTTCTTCATTGAATGTATTATGAAAAAACTTGTTAGCACCCGTGTCTTTAGACTGTTGATGTTTGAGAAAAATCTTGAACAAGATTTATAGTAAGAGCAAAAACCACATCAAAAAGACTGAAAGACACAACTGTTGAAAAAAAATTGGATTCTCAAAATTGTCAATTAATATATTAGTAGAAGAAGGTGTGAGATTGTTTTCACACTCACTGAATGTGGACTGACAAAGGCAGATATAATGTAACAGATATAAAGGTATCACCTGTTGAGAGATTTTATTTATTGATTTTCTTTATTTTTAGTTGGACATAATCACAACCCAATGTTTCTGCTGGATTTTTATTTTGTCAACTAGAAATATCAAAACTTCCCTTTTTATCTCAAAAGTTAAAAAGACAACTAGGCAGGTGTGAACTATGAGGTGCTAAGTTGATTAATTTGGACTTATTTATTCTAAATTATCTGTCCTGGTGAGGTGTAGCCTCCTGGTGGCACTAAAAGTTCAAGTGCATTTCAATGACATTTTGTGCAATCTTGTCCTTACTCTTACCAAAACCCAAACACCATTTACTATCTTGTTCCAGAGCTTCCTGGTTTAAATGCAGGAACTCAAAACTCTTTCGGGGGCACACTTGGAAAAAAAGTGATAGACGCTGCACTTACAAATACATTCACAAATATGAGTATTTTCTCATTTTAATATGAGTATTTTCTCATTTTAATATATTTTTACACTACAGCAAATTTAAATAATTTAAATTTTGTTAATTGCCTTTAAAAATATTGAAAACATTGAAACATTAATCTTGTAACTCACTTCTTAGTTTTTGTTTATGCCGCTGTATGAGTTCATACATCCAAATTTGGTTTAGTATACTTTAGTAATTTAGAAAAGGAAAATAATATTTTATTCTTGCTGTCAATTCGGATGTATTCCATTGTGTCACTTTTTTCCCATTACAGTTGTTCTTCCATAAAAATCATAAAAAAATCTCTGTGTAGTCTGTGATGAGCTTGTTAACCATTTACATGACACATATTGACCACTTGTCTCTTTATGTACAAGAAATAATTGATAATTAATGTTGAACTGGCACCAGATGCCCCATTTTGCACAAAAATATTTAACCGTTGCTCTTTGTGACTTTAAATCTAGTGCCAAGGGACAGGAGCAGGAGTGGGTGTTGGCATAACATTAAAAAATTGTCTTTGCCACAAGAAAAATATTATTTTTATGAATCCATAAATTGACATCAAAAGACAGATTGAGTCAGATTTCCTTTGATTTTGAAACCTCACAAACTGAAAAAATATGACACTCTTTGACCTCATTAATTACTCAAGCATGTATGAGTTGAAATGCCAGACCATTTGCTATACAAACATATGACCTTAAGTGTTTCCATGCCAGTAAACATGCACTGGAATGGACAAGGTCTTTGAGCAGACCTTATCTTAGCTAAAAGTCTAGCTTTTAGCGCCTTTTCACCCCAGGCATATCACTTACAATAGCAGAACAGAATACTTGAGCCTAAAAAGATTCTATCATAGATGTGGGGCATTTCACTATTTCAAGGGTTTCTTTGAAATGTTTTTTCTTATGAAATAACAGTAAAAACTATTTTAAAAAACAGTATCTTACAAAAGTAAAATAAAATCTTTCACATTTTGCCACATTGCAACCACAAACTTAAATAAGTGCTAGTGATATTTTATGTGATAGACCAACACAAAGCAGTGCATAACTGTGGCTTGTCATAGTTGATGTGAAGATTGTATTAAATATTGGACAATCCTGGTTGAAAACCAGTTGCATACTGCAAAAGACCTGAGATGAGGCCAGAGGTTCTTATTTAGGCATAAAGTCCAGGGGTGGTCACCTCCATTTCTTTGGAACCAGTGGACTGAACGCATATGTAGCACATGCCTCAGATTACAAAATTTACATAGGCAGAATATTTTTTAGACTATTTCTCAATCACAAAATGATACATTACTTCCACAGTTTTGTGTTTAAAACCATCCTTTCTCATTTGATTCAGCTATGTGTCACTTTATGTTTGTCTAACATTGTTGTGGCTGATTGCATCGGTGGGAAGAGTTATCTTGTGACTGGAACATTGTGGGTTTGATTCCAGTTCTCTCCTCTGCTATGTGTTGATGTACTCTTGAATAAGAGACTTCACCCCAAGTGTCACATCAATTAATTTAATGCTGCATGAATGCAACTTGGTGAATGTAACTTTAAGGCTTTAAGTGATCAGTTGGATAATAAAAATGTTATTTAAATGTAGATGCATTTTTTTATAAGGATGAAAAATGTATAAAAGCTTAAGGGGTATGAAGACTTTACCAAGTTACTATAAATAAAACTTCATGCTGTTGAAGAGGTTTCTTTTATTAAACCTCTTCACTGCAGTTTGTGTTATGGAGTAAAGCCATTTAAAAACAGCTATCGTATTTTGACAGGAATGTTTATTTTAAGACATGATCTGAGCCGCAGCTAAAATTGTTTGCTTGCTCAGTTCTTTTTAGTGTTTATCAATTTGATTCCCCCGTCCCACCTGGATTAGCTGTAAATCAGTCTGGAGAGGGTTAGCACGACTAGACCATTTTCCCTGTTTCTAAAATGATAAATGCCATTAAAGAATCAGAAGACTCTGCTAATAGTGTCTGGCTTGCAGCTTCTCAAGTAATTAAATGGGAGGGAAGCTACTTTTCTAATGTCAAAGGGATTTTGTTATCACTCTCCCAACGTGTTATAAAATGAGCCTCAGTGGGCTGTAGCCTTAGCTCGTGTTTCCTTTCTTCATTCAGGCTTGAGTTGTAGTTTTTGGACGACTTTCCCGTCCTGGGACACATGGCTTGACTATTCAAAGGTCGAAGCCACACAACAGGAGACTAATCACACAGCCACCCCTCAACAGGAATCATCTCATCTCGTTTACAGCACAGTGGGTGGCTTTCACGGTGTTACGCTCAGAAATGTGACCTGGCCAACAGTGACTGCTTGAAACATACATAAGACGCAGTGAGAGTTGGCGTTCCACCGTGCCCACTGAAAGAAGATTTGTTTTGAGATGCAAATTTTTCATTAAGTCTCGTTACACCTCACTTTTCCTGACAGCGTTGTCACATGGCTGAGTGCCACTCACACACCATTCAGCCTAATGATGTTGCCGTTAATGAGGCAATGTTTGATGACACACTGCTCAACATCTATTGAAAGTGAACACACAACACATGCAGGTTATAGACATGGTATGAAAACAGAAACATTAAAAAATGTTATTTTAGATATTTTATTAAAATATATTTTATTAAAGTATTTTATTAAGTCAAGTTTATTAGCATATTTCAGCAACGAGGCAATTCAAAGGGCTTTGCATGTTGAAAATATGAACAACAAACAGGAAACATTGCATCGCAGAGGCAAAATATGAAAGCTTGGGAACACAAAATAAAGTTGCTCCAATTTATATTAATCTAAGGCAACTTCTTAACCTTGATTTTTTTTTAAACTCTGTGTTTCAGCATTTTTGCAGTTTTATGGTTCCAGATTAGAAGAGCATAAAATCTGAATGCTGCTTCTATTTATATTTGGTTCTGATTCTGGGAATGGAGCGTAGTGTTGAACCAGAAAACCTGATTATTCTGGAGAGTTAAAAGGTTCTATAACAGGTATCTTATGCATGTTGGTTTCTCAGCAATTCAGTGATATATAAGCAATCAAAAGTATTGTAAAGTCCATTTTCTGAGCTAAAGGAAGCCAGTGTAAGGACTTTAGAACTGGGATGATGTGCTCTATTTTATTAGTTTCACTCAGCAGCATTATGGATTAGTTGCATGTCTGATTGACTTTTCAGGTGGGCTTGTGAAGACACTGTAGCAGTAATCAATGTGACTGAAGATACATGCATGAATGAGTTTATCAAGATCTTGTTGGGACATTATTCCTTTAGTCCTGGAAATATTCTTCAGGTGTTAGAAGACTGACTTTGTAATTCTCTCTGAAGGTTCAGATCTGAGTCCATCACTATTCCCAGATTCTGGGCCAGATTAGTAGATTCTAGCTGTAAAAGCTGTTTGCTGAATCTTGATCGTAACTTTTTTGATTTAAAAATAATTGCTTTGGTTTATTTCGTCTTCACCTGGGGAACATTATGCCACATCTATTCATTGATTTGTTCTAAGCGTCAGCTCAGTGCTTGCTTGAATGTGCTCATAGTCACCTGGTGAAACTGTGACGTATAGCTGTAGAAAAAAAGTAGTTATGGTAACTTATCATATTATTTTCTATAATCTGAATTAGTGTGAGCATGTAGATATCATATAAAACGAACCCCAGGATGGACCCTCAGGGTGTCCTGCATGTGTGCTTACATTTTAATGTTTTTTAGAGTTTATTCTGAGAGGAAAAGAGCACTATATATCATTAAGCTGTATGTCTACCTACGTTTTTTTTAAATCTGGAAATAAAAATATATATTTAGTTGTCATTGTGCGTTGTCACACAAATGATGTAAGACTGCTATCCCTTCATACTTTCCCCCTTCCCTCCCTCCAAAAAACAAATACATAATATGAAGATTTTTTTTTTCAGTATATTTAAAAACGTTTCACATTTCAGAGACACTGAGTCTGTTCTATGCCTTAGTCCAGTGCTGTAATTTGCATCTTCAAGATAATCAGGATCAGCTGTACTGTTGCTGACATTCATGCCCTACTTTTGTAAAGCTAGTAATGTCACTTATTAGTCTCCTACACCAGAATTAGCACCAATTTTTAACTATATTTATTTCATACAGTCTGCATGATACAGAAAACTATAGTTTTTTGTGTCATGCAAAAAACTAGTTTAACTAGTGTTGTTTTCAGAATCCAAAGTTAAAGGTATCATAAAACTACCTAAATAGAGTATAGAGGAACCTAGTATGGCAAGCAGTGCAATGTGCCAACTCTAGACTACACACATTTAGTTCCTGCAAACAAATTTGTGCATTTATCTGTAATTTATTAGAGTTTCGTCAATTCAATATCTGCAGCAGTCCAATGATTCAGCCTTAGTCAAAGAAAACTTTCACCAGGCGTCAACCTCGCTACACTTGTCCATGCAGATTTCTAAAATCAGGGACAACCTTTCACACACATGCTGTTTTCTCCCCAAAATAACCTGACACAAAGTGATGACGCGGATCATCTCAAGACTTTCCCTACAAGCCCATTTCTAGCCGGTAGCTGAAGTAGTTGTAATTTACACGGCAGGTTTCTGGATCTCAGTCATGCTGAAAGTGACTCCCCGTGAGATGCGTGTGCACGCAGACACACAGAGAATTATGTTACAACATGGCGACTTGGCTGGCTACCAGAGCTGAGCATTATCCCTAAAAGTGCCACATCACTGAAAAAGGCATCAGGTTTTCTTTCTCTGCAGCTTTGGGGAATAATTAAATCTGGTGCATATGTTGCCACTAAGTGTTTAATTATACCAGCCTTCCACTCATAGGCATGACTCTTAAGTGCAAAATAATTTTAGAGGGCTCTATTATGGAGTTTTTAGTGGAAAGGCTGAGTTATGTTTCTGTGTGGATGCAGGTTTAAGATTCTATAGATTTATTTGGCATTCCTGAAGCAGTCGGTTTTGTCTCCTGTCAGTTTTTCATACTTGTGTCTTGGTCAGCTGTCAACTAAAGATTGGAATTAGTCGATTTGTGAGACAAACTGGCTAAATTGAATGGTCCACTTTGTGGGGTTTTGCAATAAGAGGTTTTAGAGATAGTTACTGAAAAGTGAGCAAAAATGACCACCTCTTCTCCATTCAGCTTCCATTCCCCAAACCCAGCTTTTTGTCTTCTGATTGTCACTCTAGCACTGTTTTCTCTTGCTTTTAGTGTTCTATGACAAACCTCCTCTCTGCCTTTCAGTCTCTCCACGCTTACAAAGCTTTTAAACATTGATAGTGCCTGCAGAGGGCACAAATTTCCACGTGGGAGGACAGTTGGTGACCTCAGGTGATTTTGAGCACCTGGCTCTCAGAGGAGATGCGTGAGGAACGACTCTGCAGTTTCTGCTTTGCTTTTAGACGGTGTGTACTGCAGACCCACTTTCTCCGACTGCTGATGAATTCTTTTTCTTCTCACCAGTCCCAGATGTGCCTTTGATCATTGTCTATTTTTTTTGGAGTCTTTCTTTGTCACCAGGAAGCAAAACTAACACAATGTATAAAGAGAAGCTGTATTTTGCAGCAAAGAATTCTGATAGAAAATACTCTTTTAGTGACTGCAGCTTAAACTTATCTCAGATGTCTGACACATGCTTTGCAAGCGAACATTTTCATCTTGATTTTCTTGGTCTGGCTGCATTTGTCACTGGTTTGAAACATAATAGACAACACATCATGGTTTAATGAGAATGGCAGACAGGCAAATTTAGAATTTCTCCAGTATAATTAGAAATCATGGGATTCTGTTGATGGTTTTTCTGTGTTTGGCATGCAAACATGGGCCTTTATCTCTTTGGTTACCCAAAAAATGTAATGACATTCTGTGTTCCAAACGCTAATACAGTTTTACTTTTCTAAGGATGCATTTTACCGTACCTCTTTTGGTCTGAGAACACTTAACACTCTTAATTAGTTTGTCTGTTTTACCATTGTTTTTGAAAACAATTATTGCCTGCTTCACTTGAATAATTATGACTTGCCCAACACATTGATTCAGCGGACCAAATGACTCAGTTATCCTCACCAGGAACCAGTTACCAGCTTAACTTGGTGAAGCTGCACATTGCAACTTGTGCCAAACACTGATTTAGATGTCAAAAGCCCATCTCTCTATCCTGTTAAACTAAAGCAGCACAGCCATGTGAGAGAGGTCAAGCGTGACATTAGTTTCCCAAATTCCCTGAATTTGTTGGGTTTTAAAGGATTACAAAAGGAGCATGTGGCTTAGCGCCGCTGTACAAGTTCCAGATTTTGCTGTTGTAATGGCTGATCTTTTTTTAAGCCTGTTTTGAATCTGTTGATGCACTTAAATGTGTTGCAATTTACAACACCACAGCATATTAGATGGAAGAAAGAAAGTTAGTTAACCAACTCCTACTGTCAATGAGGAAAGAAATGGAAACTTAGCACCATCTCACCTGACAATTTTCTTGGAACAAAGAATTTAAGATTAACAGTAAAAAGAAATTTTATCCAGCTGAATAAATTGTAATTACTGTACATGTATTTCTCCTTCAGCTGTTGGAAAGAAATCAGTTTTCCAGGTAACAGTAGGTACACAGAAACATTATCTTTCATAGAAGCTGTAATAAAGGTCCAGAGAAGGATTTAATAATACCTTTTAATTGCGATCACTAAGCTCCTTTTCATTAGTAGTTACTGAAAAATTTATGGTTTTCACATCAAGGCATCAGCTGGCAATTAAGAGCTGTGCAGGGACTGGCACAACTAACAGGCCTCAGGTTATGAATGTTCCAACATTAGTTTGGAGATTCAGTAAATTCAAAGTTTCTGTGTTTGAGTTTCAGAGAAAATTGTCAACATGTTCTGTTGAGTGAAGATTTGTCACACAGTAACAACTTTAGAAATTGAAAAGTCAAAAGTTGCTCATAGCATAATTTTTATTAATTAGTTTTACAGTCGGAACTAAAAGCAAAACTACGACTACTGCTTCTCAGTCTAACGGTCCTAAGAATGGTTTAAAGGCATCAAATTGCAAAGTCATATTTTTTACTTTTTTTTTTTTTTTTTTCTTATAACAACTGACCTTAACACAATTGATGGTGCAATGAAATGTGCCTGAAAAATACACAATACCCACCTCCAGGTCCCATTAATGTTTTTCACTGGGACTTTTTCTTTGACAGAACAGCACAATGTTTTGCAATATTGTGAACACAAAAAATGTGGTTTTCAATTTTGTCTTTTTATGCAAAAATCAGAAAATTGTAGTGTACATTTACATTACATCTTTTTCGCCTAAATAAAATTTACTTGCGTCAAGAAATCAGAATTAATTTGTCTATGTTATAATCTCGGTTTAAATACCACTGCTCTGTTACATATTTAATGGTATTTTGTATAATGTTAGTGAGAAAAGCATCATGATCCTCAAAAACACACCAGACATGTCAAGGAGTAAGATGTGAATATGTTTATTGTAGAGTACATTTATTTAAAATATATTCAATGCTTTGAACGTCTAAAAGACAGAAAAATGTATGACCCAGCTGCAAATCTCAGCTGGGAAAATATGACATCAGAACAAGTAGCAGTTAAGTCTACAAATCTTTTACTTTTATTGAAGAGGGCAAGTTCCTTGGATTGTTAAGAGAAAGGCATAATAGGTTTCCTAATCAGTCGCTGCATGTCATGTTGAGGACACAGCCAACATGTAGAAGATCCTCAGATGAGATCAAACAATGTAGCTTTTTACCCTACATGCAAAACTCTTTGTGCGTTGGAAAAACACCCTTAAAACTGTTCTCACCTTAAAACATGGTTGATCAGAGTTTAAGAATTTGGCTAAATATAGGGCAATGCTCAAAGAGAGCCTGTTAGAGGCTTTTATAGACTTTTATAGGGCTGGCAGAGGTTTACCCATCACCAGGGCAACAAGCCTAAACATACAGCCAGCGATACAAAGGTATGACATAGATCAAGGCATATTCAAGTGTTGGAATTACCAAGTCTAAATCCACATAAGAATCTGTGACAAGATTCCTAAATTCATGTTTATATGTAAGAAGAAAGATGTAAATGTGCAAAACGGATAGAGACAAAAGACTTGCAGTGGCAAGAGGAGAAATATGTGGATCTGCAATGGATTAACTCAGGAACTGCATATATGCCACACTTTTTAGATTTCTCTTTGCTTAAAAACAATGGAAACGATACATTATTTTCCTCTGACACTTCACAATTATGCTCTGTGTTGTGGTATTCAGTTGCCAAAAACACCTTATAATGTTTGCTGAACTTTATGTATGTTTCATGATGTAAATGTAAAAAAAAAAGAAAATAAGAAAACTACAGGGCATATTATCGCTTTTACAAGAAGCTATTGCAATTTCACAATTATGCCACTACAGCTGAGACGTACTGAATCTGAAACACGCACAGTTTAAAATCTTACTAAAATTAAAATTGATCTACAGTCAATATGCTTCTTGATTTTAGCAGACTCTTTTTTAAACTGAGTGCCATTGGCTAAGTTTTGCACCAATGAGATTAATTTGTCAAACTTATAGAAAGCATATAAAGTAGAGGGGGGGGTTTTTTCATTCTTTCTCTTCAGGACTTATTCCTCCAATGAAAACATGGCCTAAGTATAATCCTTACTTATTGTTCCCATGGTAACAACACACTGAAGGGGCAAGCTTATCTCTCTTCCAGGTCTTAGTGGATATGAGGTCCACAAGCCTTTTCAAATGAATCATGTAAACATAAACTGCTCTTTTTACACACACACACATATATATATACATATTAGCCATGCTTCTTTCTTTAAATACACCCACACTTGCCAGTAGATGTTTTTCTGCTTTTTTATTTGGGCACATCTTACTGTCACTGCTGTAGGTGTCATTGGCAAGCACATTTTCCACTTTTCCTTCAATTTCTTCATCTTTCCATGAAGACTTAAGTGATTTTAACATGAGGATTATTATAAATAAAAAAAAAAGTAAGGAAATGCTTGAGCTGGCTAACATAAAAACAAAAGAAAACAAAAAACAGAGCAGGTGTCTTTCTGTCAATGGAAACAAACAGATTTTAGACAAAATTATGGAAAAAAAAGAAAATCATTTATTCTATTTTAGTACAGAAAATACATAAGTAGTATTTACTCCTCACAGAAATTGCTTAGGTTGTTTAGTTTTATTTTACAACATGGAAGTCACCTTCTTTTATGCTGAGCAGATGTCTGTAGTTACACCTCATCACAACTGTGAAATCAAATTACTCAAAGAGTCAGTCATTCAGCATTACGTCCATTTACACTTATGGATGGAGGTCCTGTTGGATGTAAAAGACACATGTTCAGTAGAAGTTAGTGGACATATTGAGGTTTACATAACTATTTTTAGTAAACTGCAATTAATTGTTCTATCAATTGTAATTCCCTGCTTGGTGTGAAAGTGTTACCTTACTCTGAATTTCCTTCTACTGCTTGAGAACAAACCTTTGACATGTTGATTCCACAAACTGAGTTTCCATTTCTACAGGATCATTGGCATAAAATAATTACTTCACTGCACACTGAAATAAAATTCATCAAACTGTCAGCGAATTGGTTCACATACGTAGATAAATATTGCCTATCTATTTCTGCAGAATTTTTTTAAAACCACACAGTTTTGTCCGAGAGAAGAGCAAACCAACATAAATGACTCAGTCAGTGTTAGCAAAGGTGTTCTCTCCTACAGCTATTGCGCACTGTTATTAGCGAAGTTTAAAGGTGGCACATTTGTTAATCCGTTTAAAAACATCACATTTGTTCCTCTCCCAATAACTGCCTTCTCATCCTTTAACTTGAAAGGAACACAGAGGAAAAATAAGTTGGTTTTGTTTCCAGTCAGAAAGGCAAAACGGCTACAGAAGGTTTTCAACAGTGTAGACAATGAATATTGAATATCATAATAGGGAAACCACAGAAGTTTAAAATGTAAAATCTGAATAAATGACAATCAATAGTATTTGAGCTTACACTTCTGTTGTACTAGTAAAACACAACATATAAATATTTTTTTGTTTTGCTGCGATCATATAATCTCAAAGGGCTGCATTGTTTTGCTTGAATAGCCTTCGTTTTTATGCCTCAATTGCTGTGTGAACAATCCATTACTTGGTCAAATACAATGTTTTCAAAAAGAAGACAAGCATCCATATTTAATGATATTGTTTATATCTGAGTCTGTTGTTCTTCTCTCTTGAGTGCCATCCTGTCTTGTGAGTTACACGGGTAGAACCGAATCCTCCCAGTTCAAATGTAATTTTTATGTGACAATGCGTGAAAATCTGTTCTTTAATGTTGCAAACTGATTAACCTGGTAAACTCCAGACAAAGCTGGATGGCTGCCTCACAAATCTGACATGAAAACATCAATAATTCAGTTACTGGTGAGCTGCAAGCCAAAAGCAGAAAAAGAATTGTTGCGTTCTTTGTTTAGTTGTAGCTACAGTACATAAAATCTGATTTTGTGCCGGGAACATCAAACTTTACGACAAATCCACTTCACAGCCACAGGGTGATAATGCACAAAGTAACATAAAGAAGACAAAGTCTTTTGTTCTATTTTTTTCTTATCAGTTGTGTTTCTAATGATACTTTAACAGTAATGTGAGGTTAAAGATGGTTTCACAGGAAGATTTAAAAGCATTGAATAATTCTATGTGGCAACATGAAAAGTAAATAATAATTTATATCTGTATATCTTTAAGCAAAACAGTCATCTGAGTCTGCACATTAATATTTAAATGATCATCACTTCCTGTTCCAACAGTCAGGGTTCATTAGTTTTATCAGGATCAGTCCTTTAGCCATTAGTTTGCTGCTTATTAGCCGATCTGTTCAATCTTTTTAAAAACTGTTGCTTGCCCCGAGTTGTTGTCTGGTCAGATTTGGGTTTCCAACAGCTAATTATTATCTGTTTAGTTATTTTTCCCCTTTTTTCCCTTTTTTTGAACTTAGAAATCCAGGGAAATAGGATACAAACATTGTGACAGTCATTAACAAGTGTAATAAAACATAAAAATAGAAACTGTATTATCACAAACAATTTTAACTGTGTGAGCGTTAATATGTGGAATATGTGAAATTCTTGAAACTGATTTCAGATCATTTTCGTATTAAGACTGAAGCAGTTTCTTTAAGAAGATCAATCTTGTAGTCATGGTTAACAACCTGCCCATAATGGATTCATTATGTTTCTTGTTTCATTGTGGTCTGTTTTAAGATAATTTTAGGATTTATGTTTTTTATGATATTGTAACTTGCTATATTGTTTTGCTGTCTTTTAAACTGTTTTATGCTAAGGCCATCTGGCCAAATTAGCTACCTTAAACTAAATAATTGTCCCCGTGCAAATAAACAAGAAAATAGGAAGAAAAAAAAAATGTGACACTTTTTTTCTGTAATTGAAAATATAAACAAAACCCAACCCTGCCAGCATTACCAATATTAATCACAATCATCATTACGACTATTATCTAAAAAAATGTACTCATTACAATTATATAGGAAGATTACTCACATCTCAATATGTATTTTCTGTTTTATATCTATCAAAAAGACCAACTTTGGCAGCATGAGGTCCTTATTAAAGAGACGTCCCCCTCTCCACCCAGTGGGGTCATAACAGATCAGCTCTCACTGTGATATGTACAACCCCTTAACTGTAAAAAGCACTGAGCAGAAAACACGATAGTATTTGAAGCATTAAAGGTCAAACGTTTTGAATTGAGCTAACTGATGTAATGCACTCAGTCTTAAACTCCTAATGTTATGTGAGAAACTCAGCCTTTGCAAGCACTTTGACAGCGCAGCGGACTAATTGCTTGAAATAGGAGTGACCTGATAACCTAACATCTCTTAAATCAGTCTGTGGCATAGTTATCTTTAATTGGTTGCAGTGAGGTTTTAGGCCTTGATCCATGTTGTACGTTCGATAGCATTTAACTACAATGACTGAGATTTGCTTCCTATTTTCCTTCACAACATATCACAAGGCCACCCTATCAAGAAAGCTATCAAAACACTTCTGCCTATGAGGGTAATAGCCTCGCCATCTTCTTTTGTGGAACCTTTGAAAGAGCTGTACTCTGAGGGAATGACAGCCGTTTAGACAAGATTTATTCAAAATTTCTTCCAGTATTAAGGTACAACAGCAGTTCATGCAGGTTCACAGAAGAAAAAGGCAGAATAACCCAGGAGTCAGTCAGGTAAAGACAGACTGACAAAATTTTCAAGTCGCTCATATTGAAGAAAAACCCCCCACAAATATTAGTATTTTCATATCTGTGCCATGCCTTGACAAATCTAAAAATATTCCCGTTTTGTTAATGGTAAGCAGAACACGGATGGTATTTCAGAACGCTATTCCCTGAAGAAATCCTGAGTGAGTTGATCAGTCTCAGTTGGCTGCTGTTCTAAATGACAAAAAATCTCCATGACGTGCAGTCAACCCACTGAAATAACTTGCCGTTGAAGACAAGTAATGTGAAAGACTAGTTTTGACACAGTATTCCTTACCTTTATAACACGGTTAAGAAGAGAAAGGTACATATCTTACACTCAGATGACAAAGGATGAAGGTTGCAGTCAGCAGATCTGACGGTAAAGAATGTGTCTCCAGTTGGCTACATTTGTTGAGAAGTTGTCAATGTGAATACAACCCTGATCTGATAGGGAAGAACAGTACACTCATGCACTTTGTGAAGGAAGTTGAAAAAGGATAGGTATGTCGGAGCATAAAAGCACAACCCATCAAAAAACTGTCTCATTTTACAGTCTCGTATATATTGCTTGTTGAAAATATGCTCTACACACAAAAATCTTTTTTTTTAACAAACATATATTTTTTTTCTACATAAACAAACATAACTTGAATGTCACATGAAGACCATAACCACATTATTTAGCTTATCATTCATGGTTTAAATTATATGAAAAAGTTTGTTTTCAGAAATTAGGGTCTACAACTACAAAAGACATGCCCTACTATGTGTGTTAGCTACAAGTGAATAGTTTTAGTGACCTGCCGGCTTTAAAAGGTCATAAAAGTTATAAAGGTGAAAGCATGTAACTTTAGCACTCAATGCTAAATTTAATCATCACCACGGTAAGAATTTTTCCTCAATAGTTGTGTAGGGGACAATGTTTATATGTAGCTGACCTACATGCATTTACCTCAGTAAACTGAGTTCTTATCATTTTTGTGAATTTCTCTCATTTTTATGTAATGCATGCTACCTGTATAGACTAAAATGAGTCATATTCACAGAGCTCACATCTATACTTTGTAGATGTCACCATGAACTACTATGGCAGTCCCTTCAAGTGCAACAATACCTGATCACTACCCTGTACTACATCCACAAATCAGCCAGCGTGGAAAAAGAGTGAGATGTTTACACTAAATAGTAAAGGTATTGTTTAAAAATTCAATCTGAGCCATTGTTCTGGGGAAATTTAAATGACAGCAAAATCAATATTCTTTTTTCACTCACATTTCCATCATTCTAATAACATTAGGAAAGTGATAAATAAATAATTTGATTATTTTATAATTAATAAGATAACAGCTAATAAGTAACTTAAAATGAATAAACATTTGATCTTGTGTGTTCCATTTATTCTGATCCTTTAAAACAGTGTTTTGGTGCGTCTTATTTCTATAGAACATTATCAATTGAACACTACCTGTTTGAATAAAACATGAACAGGGGTTTTAACATTGATTACAGTTACAAATACTTTTTGGCTTTGGGATTAGAGGACAAAAATATCAATAATTGTCATCATAATGTTGAGTGCAATAAAATTTAAGAATTTGAAAACAGTATTTATTTTAGATGGTCTCCTTAAGCTATTTATTGAGTAAAACATTCAAAAACATCAAATAAAATCCCATGCATACCTTGGAAGTATTTTTCTCTCTTTTGCAAGATAAGTGCATCAAAATAAAGATATAGAAGGAAAGTGAATTTTTCTTGGGGGTCTGAAAATATTTACCTATTTCCACTATTGCAAACAACTTGGTGCATTGCCATCACCCTGTGGTAGCAAAAGTGGTATGTTTATTACAAAGTTAAAAAAGAAGGTTGCTAGTCTTCATTTACAGAGCACTTTTTATATACAACAAGGTCAACACAAAGTGTTTTACATAGGACAAAACAAGAGTCTATGAAAAAAGGAAACTAAAGAAAAAACGTATTCAGCTGAAGTTAGAAAATTGAAATGAGAGTATGAAAAAAATTACTTCAGTTCATAACGATAACAGGACACTAGAAATAAACAATAAATCTGTGAAACATTTTTAAAAATCATGAAAATGTAATTAAATCTAAAGTTCATAAATAATACTTAAGAAAGCGGAATGAAAATAATTAATTAATTTTCAACATTCAATTAAAAAGTATAAAAGTTCATTAATCACAGCAAAACAAAATAAATAAGAGCAGTAAATAAGGATATTTGAAATACATGCAAAACTGAATAAAGAAGATAAGTTGTAGCTTTTCTCTTGTCCCAAATTTTTTATTTTGGAATAATTTTAGAAATTATATCATAGTATCTTAAACAATAATAAAATAAATGTAATGTTTCTTAAATACAATTTAAAAATCAAGAATTTACATCTTGTCACTGGTCAAAGGGCTGCACAGTGGCGCAGTTGGTAGCACTGTTGTCTTGCAGCAAGAAGGTCCTGGGTTCGATTCCCAGCCCAGATTCTTTCTGAACGGAGTTTGCATGTTCTCCCTGTGCATGCGTGGGTTTTCTCCGGGTTCTCCGGCTTCCTCCCACAGTCCTAAAACATGACTGTTAGGTAAATTGGTCTTTCTAAATTCTCCCTAGGTGTGAGTGTGTGTGTGCATGGTTGTTTGTCCTGTCTGTTTCTGTGTTGCCCTGCGACAGGCTGGCGACCTGTCCAGGGTGACCCCACCTCTCACCCGGAACGTAGCTGGAGAGGCACCAGCACCCCTCCCGATCCCATTAGGGACAAGGGTGAACAGAAAATGGATGGATGGGATGGTCACTGGTCAAAGCTGAAGTATGTAACTTTTACACACACAAAAAAATGTGTTTTGCTAAAACTCGAACAATGTCCTGACAGTAGATTGTGAGACAGATATTCTGTGAAGGGGGCCGGACAACCCCCAATCTTGGAAAAATCTAGAATTGTCCCTCCCAAAGAAATCATAAAAGAAACCTTTGTATTTAAACAATATCAATATAAAAAGTCAATAGAAACAAAGAACGAAATAAATCTGCCATTCATCTAAGAAAAGCCTTAAGTTTTTGTGAAGTTGTACCAAAGACAAGATCGGTGACGCTGAATCAAACTCATATCTAAGCAACATTTTAATATTATTTTGACTTCTATGAGTCTCAACAGGTTGTTTAGTGAGAAAAACACTTTTGTTATTCATTGCTACATACTAGTCATTTTTTGTGGTGCAGCTTGAACACAATAAAAAAATATTTTAAATCACATTTTACGTTACATTTGACTGTAACTTTGCCAACCCCCCCAAATTTGCTCTTAAAAAATGTCCCTGTTTATGGTCGCTCCCCAATAATGAGATGGGATTTATGCCTTTGTTTACAGTACAGTAAAGGTAGGTCTAGATAAAATGAAGAAAATTCTTTGGCAAAAGTAATTAAGTCAATGACTTATTGGTTAATTAGGAAATATAGACTTGGGAAGTAATTTCAGGTCTGGTATTATGTAGATATTACTGTGTCTTTATTAAAATGTACACACCTGTACCAGCAGACGAGACTGTCAGCTGTGGGGCAAGGAGTTTAGCTCTGCTGTATTAGCTTCCATTGTTATTTGTGTGTGTGCGTGCATGAGTGTGTGTGTTGGTGCTGCTTCAGTTAAAATGGCCATAAGGAACAACAATGATCCGTCTTGACAGGTATTCAGAGCCACTTCAAAACTACTTCTATTACAGACAGTGGTGTTGGCTTTTGGGGTTTGCACACTTCTCATTCCGGCTGAGATAAAATGTCAATGTTTTACGCAGATTCAGCGCATGGGGATGTGTATGCAGCTCACAGCCATGTGCTCCTCTGTCACGGTCAGGGCAAATGACAGCCAGACGGGACTCTCTGTCACATCAGCTTGCAGCAGAGGTGGAGGATTGTCTGGGGCCAATAAACACGCACTTGAAAACACTGCAAGAGAGTGTCATATCATCAAAACGCTACGCCTGCAAGGAAATGTGATGTCTTTAAAGCAACAGGGAATGCATTTAGACAAAATGTATTATGGTCTAAATAAAACATTTTTGTATGCTTTAAAATGGAGGAATCGTACAGCCTTTAGCTTTTCTTCTAAATAAAATAAATTGTCGTGAAACAAACCTTAAAGCATCAAATTGACCAATAAGAAGCTTATGACATGCTGTATATGCATTTTTGTATAAGCATCTAAAACAATATTACTGACAGACAGCCCTCTGGCTATACTATTAAATCTTAATATGGTGACTCACTAAAGGAAAATATTTTTGGCAATGGGTCACCCTAGCAGTTGTAGAAACTGCCACATTATTCACACCATCAACAGCATTCTTTATTGTAAAGGAATGACAACATTAGCTAATATTACCTAGCAATACTGGTAACTGATCACTTTGGAACAAGTTCAAGCAATAAGCAGCTAATATCCATAAATGCATTGATTTACTGTGGAATTTGTTTTAATATAAACCTTAGATTGTCATAATCAATCTTTAGAAACTGAGTGAAACCATGAAACGCAGAATAGTGCCATCCATAAATGGTACAGTGTGGGAATTCTAGATCCAAATAAACCATTCAGTTTGCTTCTGTTTCTGAACAGGTGTAAACATCTTGATATGGTCTAACAACAAAATAAACCTCTGCCCCCTATTCACAGGAACATGCAGCAGCAGCATTATTAGGTCAGAATCCGGTGATTCTGTATCATCTTAGTAAATAATATGTATTTTGTTCCACCTTAGCAATACCTGATGTAAATAATTGGTTTTTGTCACATTTATCATGTACAGATCATATTAAGACCAATAAATCATTAAAAAAAAAAAATTCAAAGCTGCATTTGTATGTGCAGCCTCAAACTATTGCATTGCTATGGTTGATTTTGATTTGACTTACCTAAACTTTAATGCACTGTAGTCAGTGTAGAACTGCCTGAGCTGAACACATTGCTTTTTATTTGGTATAAGATGTATTTGGCATGAGTGAGCAACCATAATCCACCAGTTAATGATAAGGAAAATCATGATGCAGGAATGTCTGAATAGTGGTGTTTATTTGCTGAGAGATGTGATCCATCTGATTTCTCTGAAACTTCACCTCATGTCAAGGTGTTTGTTCCGTCATGACTCAGCACAATGGGGCGCATGTCTAAATGCAGATTGGTGCAAACATTTTGCCAAGTATTTCTATAGCAATAATAATAATGATAATAATAATTAATAATAATAATAATAATGTAAGAACATCCATATTGTACTTCACCAACAGCTGTTCAGGGAATAGCTGTTGTTTTGGGTATGCTATGTTGCGATACAGTAATCAAATCACCTTAATAAATGTCTGATTTGATTAGCTGCATGTCAGGCACATGAAAAAAAAAACTGCTCTTCGGAAACAAAATTAACCTTTAAGAGACACAAATTACCAGCTTCTCCTGGTACTTTCAGAGATAAAGCATTTGTGTTACACCTGCCGACACTTTAGCACTAACCCTAACCTTAAGCTTCACATAAGCCTCACAAAGCTTTGCTGAGAAGGAATCGCACCTAATAGCCTTCAAGAAAATCTTTGTAATGCCAGTCAAATTAAACTTTACTTTCCCTTTAAGCACTTAAACAACATGAATAATTACAAGTTTCAATGGAAACGTCCAGGACTGTGGTCATGAGATTGGTGCCTGTCACAAACTGCACATTAAATTGTCATGAATAAAGAGCTGCTCAAATGGCTTTGTGCTTCATCTTTTTTAATTATATAAATCTCTCACAGACTTCATCATTCTGTCCCAGAAATGTCTCAAGAAGTTGAAACAAAGCCCTTGTTTCCCTTTTCTTACTGCACACTGCAGATCTGTTTAAGAAATTAGGCTTAAACAATTTGTTTGCAAAAAGTCATTATTATTATTGTGCATCATATTTTTTTGGACATTTGCATTAAGTGAAAACAACAACACATGTATGCATAAGAGGCTTATCTGAATTCTCCCTAACAGGCCCGGGGCCGGTCAGTTCAGGGTTTTTATTTGAGAGCTGACAAATAATGAACATGCAGTGAGAGAATAAAGCATTCTCTAATAGCCTTCTGTCTCAGTGAGGTAAAAGTCAATGCGGAGACAATTTATAATGAGGCAATCATCAGGTGGAGTCTGCAATAATATTGTTTCTCATAATAAATCCTGAAATTCTCCTGGCTTAGAAACCTTATGCCCCTGAAAATCAGTCGCTGCTCTTCCTCAGCTTGTTAAAACTGGAGAAACACAGTGCATTCCAGGGCAGCTGGTGAATATTAAAATATATCATCTAAATTGCTGAGGTTTTTAACACCATGTTCATATTGAGAGGATTAATGGAGAAAATTAATCCAGACAGGTTTTTAACCACCCAGAAACAGAAACTGTCCATTAAAAACATGCATAATCCTGCATCCATTTCACTTTATCTGAGATTATCTGTGCTGAGAAACATTCTTAGTTTCATAGGTTCCATAACTTCCAAACAGTTTGAATGGCCGTCAGCTGATAGTTGCACTTTGAAAACTGGATGTAATCCAAGTGGTACGTGTTGCTGATAACACCGGCATCTGTCCAGAAAGATGACACAACTTAATGAAAATCCATGCAAATGTGCTAAGACGTAGCAAAAACTGTGGCAAATAGCTTGGATCTCTTAAACGTGCAAAAGATGTTTTAAAATAAAAAATTTACAATGGCTGCTAAACATACACTGGATTGCTAAATGTGACAGATTATATATTTTCAGAGGGCTTCCAACTGTGCTTTAGAGATTGACCTCAACTTTTATATGTTTATTTTCTATCTTTCTGTCTTTCTGTCAGTTCACTTTTTGCTGAATTCATCTATTTTTGCTAAGAATTTGTAATCTCTTTGCTTTCTGCTTCCACTTTTGCCCCTGTGCCACCATTTTCTTGAAATTTAAATATTCTTAATGGCTTTTGGAGAAAAAAAAAAAAAAGATTTTATTGTTATTTCCTGAAAAGTTTGTATATATTCCATTGACTGTTTTTAATCAGCATTTGGGTCAAATCTTTTATGAGCAACGTCGAACTAATATCATTAGTCACAGAACCAATTTCTGCATTTGTTTTATATCAGAGGAAAACAGTCTAAAAATATTGTTTTCTGCAGGTCACAACTATTGTGCAGTCAAGCGCTGACAGAAACAGATTTTAGGGAAGGAAGACCTAATACAGAACTGAAACAATCCAGAAATAAGTAGTAAAAGTGTACAGTGGGGACCAGTGTTGCAATTTTCTCCAAGTCTGCATTGTCTATTCCCAGTTTATCCCAAATATTGCTTCAAACACATCTAAATAAACAGAGATGACAGTTTTCTTTAACACATTTTTAGCTTTCAAGAGACAGAATCTCTTGAGATTTCTTCTAATGAAGCGGTTTTTCTATTTCCTTTAACACTTATCGCTTAAGTAGATTGTTATTGAAGAATTTAGAGATATAGTATATCATGTTATGAGTGATAACTGAGTATTACAATACATGTCTGCCACAAAGAGCTTTTGTTCCCTGTTTCTGTAAGCTCTCAAATAAAACGTGGGGCTCTCTGCTTTATGACTGCTTTTATGAGAATATATTGCTTGTATGTACAAGAGTCGTTAGGAAATTAATTTATTGTGTAACATTACACACCCCAGTGTCCTATTCAATTTATGAGCTAGGAATGATTGTGAAATTAGATTCTTCAAATGAGCTGAGCTTTTATTTTATGAAAAGGGAGAGTCCATAATCACTGGAGCGCAACATGAAGAGTTCAAGGATTGGTCAGATTGGTGTTTATACTGGGACCGTTTTATGCGGATGATAAATCGGTAAACAGCTCGGAGGGTTTAATGATGTATAGAGGCACAAAAATCAGTGAACTGAAAGAAAGCTGAATATAAACAGTACAAGTGTACAAGGTTTTTTATTTCAGTTTCAGAAAATGGTGTTAAATTAAAGTGATCCCAACACTTGACATGCCATATTTTTATGTAAATGGGATGTCTGAAACGTGTTTTGTTTGCTTTCATCTTCATGTGCTGGGACTGGTTGAAGAATATATCTTTGGTTAAGGGTATTTTCAATAGAAGAGTCCCTGCACAAGAGAGGAAGACGCTCAGAATAGCTGCAGTGCAGTTTGCTCTGCCAAATCATCTGATCACAAGACTTAATTGAATACTGATGTGGAATGCAGAAGGCTGGAAATAGTGAAGCAGGTTTCAAGGTAATTAAAACATGCTACTCAGCCTATGTGGGTAAATTGCTTTAACTCATTTATGCACCATGTTAGATGTTTACCTGTTTTAAGAAGTAGCTATTGATAAAGAATTTTCACGTCAGCAGTTTGTTTGCTTCTCAGGAAAATTAACATGCATTCAACTGTTCAATAAAGCTGCACCTGTTTTGCTTTCTAAGTAATCAGGATTCAATCAAGTACTGTCGATTAGCATATAAAGACAGATAATGTTGACAGAAGTGGTTCGATGGCAACATTTCCTTCAGTTTGACACATAACATCAATTTGCAGATATGCATTTATCAGCTAATATGTGCATGCATTCAGTACTGTGGAGCACAGTACGACTCTTGGTGCATTATCCAGTCAGCAAGTTGTCTTTGGCAGAGATAAGATCCAAATATGGCCACAATTAATAACCCAATTATGGTTCATATCTGCAAAATTTGGAGTGCAACTCTGAATGAACAAAAGGTAAATGTGCACTTTGTTTTTTTTTCTCTCTTTTTTTTTCTTTTCTGTGTTTTAAGAAAATAGGGAAATCTGATTTCAGGTACTGCATATATAGTGAGACAACATAGGGCAAACAGATGTACAAGTAAGAAACTGAACGCAACTGAATAGACCAATATGGTGACACTTTAATGGTAATAACAGCTGAAAATGGCAAGACATTTTCTAACAATAATAAACCTGGGAGTAATTAGAGAGGAACAGCAAATGAAAATCAAAACACAAACTCCTGTGAACTGTGACAAACACTATTTTAACTGAGACTGAATAAAATGCCAGAGGTAAGATGTGTTTAATTTAGCTTGTTTTTTCTTAATGATCCAATGTCATATTTATGAAGTTGTTATTATGAAGCTACAAGTAAACATATTAATATGAACAACTAAAGGCCCAAGGTCTGTGAATAAAATGCACCCATTAACAGGAAAATCTCAAAACTGCAGTCCGTGGCTTATTTACTTAAAATCCCTGCACCAGGATTAAATTTTTTAAAAACAGACAAACTTTTAAACACTTTCATTGACAGAATATGTCAAGAAATCTAACAGCATAATTTTTTCACACATGGGGGGAAATCAGACACTTATAGCATTTACTCAGATGATGTGCACTTACCTAGTCACTTGCCACAAACTTTCCCAATGAGAATTTTTTTTTTCATGAGAATCTCTAGTTTTCAGAGCACAACCCTAAGTCATATCTATAGTCTTTGTTTTTGCAGCTAATGCAGAACTAAAGTTATACAGTTTGTTTTCTATCCCAGAAAGAATTATTTTGTCATATTCAGAACATCAGTTGTGTTATCAAAAAGCAAACTGATTCCACGGTGCTAGAGCCGGTCCCAGTTGCACATACTGCATGGCTTCTCACGCACAGACCTTTTGGAACACACAGCCTTTGACAGCATGAATATTGTTTAATACATGAGTCAAAATACCCACCTTCTCAAACAATGCAAATAAATCATGTTAAGTGGGCCAAGTGTGCTGAAAATCAGACATTTTTATTGTGCCCGCCTTTGCTTTTATGAATCAGTGAAATGAGGTCTTGTGATGCTCAAAGCAGTTTGTGGGAACAATAAAGTAAAACTTCTGTGCCAGGATTTAATCAAAGAGTAAATTTTAAAATCTATCACCCACTAGCCTCCACTCTTTGCACACACACCCTCTAATTTGTCAATGTGGAATATAACAACATTTCAAAACAGAACAGGATTCTTTCACAAGTAGGAGTAGTTGCAAACAGTGTTTTGTTTTGGCTTTAACAATATAACTATTAGAAGTGATATGTGTTTTTCACTCTATTATTTTTTCGCATGAACTTGTCCAATTAAATTAGCAGTTCAGCAGATCCCAAAAGAATAACTTGGGTGGGAGTGCCGCAAAAAAACGTGCTTTTGCATCTGGTTCAAAGTCAGATGTTTTCTTTTTTGTGTGATTCCCAGAATAAAAACTAATTAAGTTTTATTCCAAAACTAGCTTAAACAAAGTTAAAAATCTTCAAAAAGAAGCTTGGGTTGCCTGTATCACTTAAATTTGAACAAATGAACCTGATTCTTTCATTAGAATGAACCTAGATATGTGACAATAGAAAATAGCTTTAAAAGATTAAGGTTTAATAGTAGATTTTATTCTATATATAAACAGTTGACACTTTCCTCTTTAAGCTCTCCCTTTGGCAGTCTGGATTACAGAAGCTAATCTGTATATCTCCAAAACATTATCCTGCATTTGTTGTGTGTTTATAGCAGATTCACTTGCTGTGTAAAACTACCTCTGCTGGGGAGATTAAGGGTGTGTACCAGGGTTTACTGAAAGTGCCCAAACAAGCTGCTCAAAGGGCTGAGGGGTATATCGAAAACCATTCAAGGATTACATCCTCATATCACCCACCATCTTGAGTATTAAAAACAAGTAAGATGTTCAATGACTTATAACAACCATTTCACAGCCGAGGTGTTTTCTGTCCATTTCCTCAGTGATAAAGAATATCTTTTTGGGGGGGCTGCAGCTGCAAGCATCTGAAATAAAGCAGAACCCCATAATAAATAGGTCAGAGGTCTAGCAGAGGGGTTCTGTGCAGTGAGAGCTTTGAATGTTGTTCGGCTGGTAAAACAGTTTTTCAGTTTTTGAGTGAGAAGAGTGGGAAGGGGCTTGCTTTGCTTTGATCTTGAAAATTATTAAATATACATGACAGAAACCAAAAAGCTCAGAAGCCATGATATGAAGTAATTCTTGCTATATAGAGAGGCATTTAGTGGAGTGGTTGTTTAGAAGCTGTTTTCATATTTTCTCTCTGACAGCAGCCCACTCGTGCTCCAGAGTTAGGTCCTGTTCATAGTGGACTCCCTGTCTAATCCGTTCTTTTATCCCCTCAGTCTTTACAACTACGACGCTCCGCGAGGAGGAACGGCCCGCAGAGATTATAGTGTTAGATTAAATCTAACAGTGATTGAATAACCAACCATTATATGACTGTGGCAAATTAATTTCCCCAGTGCCATGTCAGCTCGGGTAACACGTTTCATGTATGGAACAAACTGTGAGCTGCTAATATTAGGTCTAGTCATACATAGAATTGTGATAAAGTAGATATCCTATAGGCTGGCCTTTTTTTCAAAAGTCGCAAGAAAAAAAAGATGTACTCAAGCCAAACTGGGCTTTCACATCTATTGAAATTGCAGAAACAGATTAAAATACTCAGAATCTGACATAAGATGTGCTCATGCCACGCCTGTAAATAAAACTGTCACTCAACTGATTGGAGCATGATGCTACAACAGGTACGGCCATTTAATCTGCTTAAAGCGAAAGCAAGCTTTAGGCATTTTGAACTGGTCACAGCCGGTATTTACACGGAGAACAAGTGTAATATCCATCACGAAAATGAGCTTTCCTAAGTGGGGAAAAAATACCCCCAGCTCATGTGCTTGCATAATGCTGAAAGATAAATATCTCATCCGTGATAACAGCTCACATGGCAGGTGAACTGTTTCCTTTATTTCCACCCCTCCCAACAGTCTGTCTGAACTGAGCAATCTCTGCCAGCTAATGCACAATTTGGATTAGCAAAAGCCCGACTGATAGGTCAGCTTAGTTCCTAATGGTGCAGCTTAGTCCTTGTCTGCGTGATTATAACATTCTTAGCAGCCTATTTCCTCACATCCAGATGTTACAGCCCAAACATCCCTGTCTCAACAAAATCAGTTAGTTTACAGGGGCATAAAAATCATACAGCATATTGTCACACGCAGTTTGACATAAAAGCTAATTGCAACTGAGCATGTTGTTTGCTATGATTCCATCGCTGCTTCTTGTTTTTTTACAAATATGTAAATATTATTATCTTTGAACCATGTTTACAGTTTGATCATGCAGAATCAAAGCACCATAAGCATTTTTTTAAACACTTCGGTCACATTCTTTACTGGATTAAATTAAAAAACAAGATATGTGTCATAGCTTTCAGAAGTAATTAGGTTTTTAGCAATTTATGTGTGTATGTGTGATGGTTTGAAAAGACTTAATGAAATTACCTTTGCTTAAAGTTTCAAGGGTGTTTTTTTTTTTTTGAATATAATTGAACATGGTTCTCCTCTCAGCACAATGTAAGGATCCTCACTACAATCAATACAGCAGTGCAACAGGCCAGCAGAGGTTTAGAGGTTTTAAAGGTTCATAAATGGTGCTGTCAATAATGGAAATAAGTTGAAAGGAAGATTACTTGAAAAATCAATAGTTTATTCTTGCATGTGATGGTCTGAAATTTATGCAAACTATAGAGTTTTTTCCAACAACTTTTTTTTTATGAGCTCAATTCTCACCCTTAAACACTTTCCTTAATCACTTTGACTAAAAACTTTGATTAGGTTTCTTGACAGAAAAAAATAAATCAGCTTTTTTGTAATTAGGGTGTCTCTTTCACACAGCACACTTTTACTTTATGGGTTCATGTGCTAGAGAGAAGTACGGTGGTTTGGGTGTTAATTGAATCCACCAGCAGCACAAACAGGCAGCAAACCCTTTCCAACCAGCTGCTGCAGGGCAGCCGAGAGCTTTGTGAAAGCAGGCGGCAACAGATAAATATTGTGCTGTTGAACGCTTTGTGTAATTCTTTAGGATCAGAAAACTGGGATTATCCAGCATTATTGTTTAATCTGAGTAATCTGGCCCCACTTCTTGCTGATTTTGCAACAATAAATGGTGACTTCATGCCACTGTGGCACTCTTTTGGATTCAGCTAACTGCTAATCGAAGAAAACTGTAAAGAGTTTGATATTAACTTTTTGTAAAAGTTCTAAAATATATTTATATAAAGGTCTAACCAACATTTATATTGCCATAAAAACTGTTTAGGAAGGAAGTCGTTTCCCTAATGTTGGTTCTGTCGATCTTAAGAGCTTGAAAGGCTGATGATGTCACTAATGTGAAAAGCTTATCAGTGTTGGCCAACAATCGAGACAGAGAGTGCAAATCCATTAGTGGTCAATTTAATAAAGTTGATAAGGATACCAAATTACACACTGACAAAGACTTTCTTCCCAGTGTCATTTTTGCTATCTTTTAGTCCTACCTCACTATATTCCACTTCTGGCAACACAGTGGATATCAATAATTTAATGTGAATAATTCGATGAACTAAATCCTCTGGAAAAGCGTCTTGGGATTCTGTAACACAGTTGAACTGAAGGTGCATTGGCGCACACAGAGCTTTCTGCTGCACGTGTTGCAAAAAGAAAACAGGGAACAAGGTATTTATTGTTAAAATAATCTTTATTATTCTTTTTCTTATTTAGTTTCCGTAATATTTGTTGAATGCAAAACACATGTGCTCAAGGACATATGAGATATATGTTCCTTACGTTTGATAAACCATAACCCTAAATCGCATTCAAAGAATCAAAAACGGTAAAGCAAAGTGAGCACATCAACGGCAAAAATATAAGAGCATAAACGTGATACACAGGCACTTATCATTCGAGTCCCACTATATTTAAAATGAAATATGTTGTTTACAAAGGACTATCAGAGCAGTCTCATAAATATGATCAAAATCTAACACCACACACCAGCAATCTGCCAGATAGAGTGACTGGCTCCCCTCCTCAGGAGAGAAAATCATTTCTGTTTGTCACATTTAGTTGCTGACCAGTTAACAGCTAAAAATCACAGAAAAAAACATCTCACATAGCATTTTTTTTTTTTTTTTGCATTTTATTTCAGAGAACTAAAAGCTGCAACACAAGTGAAATAGTTTAATCTATGCATAAACCTGTGTGAACAGAGTCTTCTTATGGACAATTTTAAGACATTTGTAGCACTTCCCATAATAAAACTGCTTATGGTTTTATTATTGATTCTTCTAAATTACACTACTAATGCCAGGTATAAAAAATACTTGCATTATATTTATATATAGTACAAAGTACTTATCCTTAAGGGGTGTCAGGGCTTTAGTATAATAGAAGTTCAAAGAGAACTATGTGAGATCTCAATGGAGGAAAGCTCTCTAATGGTGATAGAGATTTTAGTATTTTTGTGAGCTGCTGTATACGTCTTGTGAAGGCAAAGACAGCTAAAATCATTCCATCTGTCTTCTAGTCATTTTCACTTGTTGTCCGCAAAACGCCCTGCAGCGTTCTCCTTTTGGGTGTCACACTGACCTACAGTTTCATAATGAAACACAAAAAGGATAGGAAAATAGTGACTATGATTTCTATTTCATTGTTTAAAGAGTTTTACCAACATTTGATGTTGAGGAGTACATTGGTAGAGCCACACGCTGTACAAATAATTAACATTTATCTACATGTGAAACTTAAAATGAATCACCTGCTTTAAGAAACAATGTGAATCACAGATGTGCCATTTGGGGACATTTTATTTTAATTAGTTAGGTAATGTGCAATGGTTTTGTTGGTTTTCTTATACACAATTTTTGATCTTCCATCTTATTGTAATGTGGAATTCTGTAACAGAGCATTGTGTCCTTAGAAATACCAGATAACTTCTTATTTTAAAGATTTTTATCTCAGGCCGTTATAACAGTTAATTGGCAAGAGTGTAAACTAATATGAGTAGCACAAAAAAAATAAATAAATAAATAAATCATTGTTTGCACGACTGTTCATTTGAACCAGTACCCCACATGCTGCAGTTAAACAGGTGCAGAGTTCTGTCAGCGGCCAACTTAAATGATTGGATTCAGCCAGTTTTCTCAGGCTAGCAAATCTATCATGTCCAAACTGTCATATTAATTGGTTCTGCTCAACTGAACAGGATCTGCTACATTTCCAGGATGTAAATTTCAGCCTTTGACTCTGATGTACTCAGGTGTGACTTTCAATTAGAGTAGCTTTTTTGTGCTTTTCTTTCAACTAATATGCATTTTGATAAGGGTTTCAGGCTGTAAGTGAATATCATTGGAGGAGGCAAAAAACAACAACAACAAAAAATGTTTGTCCTTCATATGCTACAAAGCAGCTCTGGGAATACTGTAATCAGTGTAAGGAACAAAAGAACTGAAATCTGTATTTTGTATGGACTTGCCTGTTAATTGAACTATTCCATTTCCTATGTAGCCTTTACAATGTGTCCTTGGAAGGTGTCTGTTTTTGTTCTGACCACAAAATTAGCAAATGTAGTTGTTTTGTGATCCTCTGGCAAGGGAACTACGATCTCATGAAAGCCTTCGTTTAAGCTGTGAATATCCGTGGGTAAGTATTGAGGTCAATGCAGATCAAACAGGGGGAGTTTTATACTGAAGTGCTCCCATCAGCCCATCATGGGATAAAGTAAGAGGCAAACAAGTAAAGAACAAAAAAGAAGATAATCTTCAAGAAAAATGACACATTGAAGTTCTTCTACTGCACAGATGAACTATTATATAAGGATCTGTGCTTTATGTTTATTTCTAGATTTATGAGGAGAAATCAGAGCTCTTCTGTAGGCAGTGAGGACAAGATTAGAAACAGGGGTTTAAAAAAGGAAGAAATCTCTGGGTCTGGAATGCAAGATAAGATTGCTCACATTTCCTATCTGGATTTGATTGCATAATACAATAATTCCTGGCTCATACTATTAAGAACAGAACAATGAAAATGAATGGCATGTTCCTAAACATTCGTTTTATTTCCCCAATTGTCTTAATGTATATCAGTCTTCTACTTCCAATGGCCAACTGAGCCGAGCTTCAGATCTCAGCACTGCAGTCTGGTGATGTGAGCATAGAAGTACCTGGCTTATCCACTGTTGGAAGTGGGAAGGCCTTTGGGGGGAACTCAGGAAGAGAGTAGGGAATAAGGTTTTGATCAGGACCAGCTGTCACTGTTGTCCTCAAATATTCAAGTCCACACTTTCTGCAGAAGCACAAGATTATGAGCCTATTTAGAGAGAGGAAGGTTTTTGATGTTTTAATTTGTTAAACTGTTTTATTTTTTCTGCAGTGCAACATGTTTAACATTGTTAAAATAAATGCATTAAAAATAACAATGTTTTTAAGGCCTTTGCCAGTATGATTGACACTCTTCTTTTCCCACCAAAAAAAGAAGAAATGCAATACATGCAATGATAGCAAAAATATTCATATGCCTTAACTTTTTTCTCATTAAGTCAAATACCCAATATCTCAATAAGGATTTCATATGAAAGACAAAGAAAAAGTGACTTTATTGTGAAGAAAAAATGTGGTTCAAAACGGAACTGTAATTTTTACAGCTATATCACAGTGCAGACAATAACTGCATGTCTTCTGCATCTTTCAAAGCATTAATGACGTCAACTTCGGAGCAACGGCAGTACTAAAAGGAATATTGCTGCTATTATAACACAGCTTTGCCAGACACCATTTAGAACAGCAATCTGTGTAAATGTGACAATAATTTGCTGAACTGTTCAGAGAATCTTTTGCAAGACTGGAGAGAAACTGCATGAAGGTCTAAAACACAGCAAATGCAATCATGTTTAATTGCAAACAAGTAAGTCAAGGAAATAAAATTGAACTGAAAAACTATGATATAAAAATTCTTGCTTAAGCTAAATGAAAAATAGGTACTATATAGTACAAACCACAGGGTGAAAATAGCCATATAAATTACTTTATCATTATATATTATTTTTTCATTATGACCGG
>CAEFZX010024860.1:0-22126 GCA_903066825.1 Alfaro cultratus | reverse complement strand
TGAATTAGCATCAGGAAAACATAAACTCTAACATCGGAAACACAACTATGTAACAAAGGATTATTTGTGAAAGACTCAAACGCAATATTACATATGCCTGTTCAGTTTCTTGTTGACATCAATACAGAACAAACCAATCAAATGGCATCCAGAAGTATGGCAGCCAATTTACTGGTGTTCAAAGGCAGCCTTCAAGTGAAATAAAGGATGGTTGTGGGTAACAGACAGGCTGGTGTGAGTACTTTGGAAACAACTGATCTAATGTGATTTTCACACACAATCATTTCTTGGGTTTACAGAAAAAGTATCTAGGGAGTGACAGTTAGGAGGATGAAAATGTCTTGATGTCAAGGTTAAGAGATAGGACAGACAGGACCAAAATGATACAAAGGCAACAGTAGCTCAAAATAGCGATTTGCCATAACTAAGTTATCTGGAATACCATCTCTAAATGCCTCCCAACTGTTGCCCATTTTGAAGCAGACGGTTTACAGCTCCAGATGTTTACTCTGACTGCAACTCCTGCCAGCTACAAATAGAAAATGAAGGTTACAAAATGCCTGGGCTCAATAAACTTGTGCAAAAACAAGGAAAGTAGTTGCTGTTTGGAAGAGTCTTCAGATGAAACACTTAGATGGTCAGAATTTGGCATAAAAGACACAGAATCATCACATCTTGTTAGTCTTGTCACCTATTTATGTGTTCTCATAGTACCAAATGAGGATTTTTAAACTGCAGTGGCCTGCTTAAGGTGTTTTCATATTAAGTCTGTGGTGGCTTTCTAGGTTCCAAAATCAAACTTTTCCAATAAAGGCTGTAGGTAGAAACCTGTGGTTTGGTTCTTCATGCACTTCCAGCTTGATTGTTTGAAACAATATACATACTTTATTTCTTGCAAAAATATAGACAAAACAATTACTAAAAGCCTCTTATAACTTAGTTGAAAATGAAAGTTAACTTAATCTGATATTTCAAGTTCAAAAAGTGGTCAAAAAAGCCATTTTACAAAAATCTCCTGTCATCAGACTGGATATTTGCCAAACAAAAATCACACCTAACGTTTGATCTGAAAGTTACCAAAGTACTCTACTATTCAACATATAAAAATTAAAAAGAAAAGCTAAATTGATAGAACTTACGATTTACAAAAAATCAACATAAATGGCTACAACACATATCCATCCCTTGATGACCTCAGTGTCACAAAGCTCTGAAGGTAGAACATCAGACCTCATTCAGTAGTTCTGGAATGCTGTGGAATGGGAGATGTGGGTCATGGATCTACAGCTGTCAAATCTTCAGCAAAACTATAATGCCATTATGTCAATATGGACTAATATTTTTGAGTGCTTAATCTCCAATAATAATAATTTTGTATTTTCAATAAGGTATTACTTTCAAAAACCTAGAAGTGAAGCAAAAAGGTTTACCCCTGACATTTAGCCACAGCAGGCCTTTTATGATGGTTTTGCCTCTAGCAACCTTTAGATTTGAAGATGAATCCATGTCCTTTGCAACAAGGACATGGATTTTTACCCCACTCCCTTCTACTTCTGTTGTCTGTCATCCTAAACTTCATCTTTTTTTGTTATGTAATAGTTTCATATAAAATATGTATCAGCCTTTCTGTGGACGGAATGCATGTCATTTTTGGTTTGTCAAGGGGGAACATGTCCACCAGTGGAGCGTGTCTGTGGATTAGATTTTCCAAACAAGACAAGCCACATACACACAGTTGGATTCAGGACACAAACAGACGTGGCATTTACAAGAAGCAAAATTTACCCTTTGAGTATGAGAACCTAGGGCATTTAAAAAGCAGCTTCGTAACATCTCTGCACATGCTAGTTATTTTATGATTATGAAAATTACCTTTAGAAGAAATTTGAAATCTGACGTGAATTTTCTCTATATCGCTGTCTGTGAGTGAATGATGTAAGAGGATGCAAAGTGTATATAAAGTGTCTGGAAATCCTGCGGGTCTAAATTTGTCTGGAACAGAATAGACAAAATTGTGCCTCAAGCTGCACATTTTGCTTTAACCACCAACTCTTTCACTGTACATGCTGATAGACCACAGAGAACTATTTATGTGTTCTCATACCTATAATTCAGAATGGCAATTGAAAGTTAAGTTCCAAAATGGAGCAAGTTGCACACTTGATGGATCTATTTTATTGGCACTGACATCACCTAACATTAGTGGTATTTCCTCTTGGTTGTGGACGGAATACCAGCATTGAATTTAATTACTTTATGGTTCATATCATGTGCATTAGCAGCTGCTTTAGCCATTTCTAGTTCTTCAATATGTTTTTGGTGCATTGAAAGAAATTATAAAGATCAGATTGACATGGGAGTGGTTGATAAAGATTCTGTTTACTTAGCCTTCTAAAATGTCAGAGATAGTTTTTTTTGTTTGTTTTTTTAACAAATGTGCACATATTGATAGCATACATGTTAAAAAAAGACTGTTAAGCAAATAACATTCACATCAGCCTTTTCAACATAACCTATTCAAAAATTAAGATGGTGAATGTGGCAAATGGTTCACCTAAATGTTAGCATATCGTCTAGGGAGTTGTGTCAACCTGCACAATGATCAGACAGGAAATTACTCAGAATTATTAAAAACAAAAGCTTAAACGGTCTCTTGTTAGCTCCAACATCTCCACATACTGTATATGTAGTATCTATGTGACAAAACTGGTAATTGCCTTTTTCTTTTACGTGATACTTTGTCAAATTAATTTGTTCTTTTTTTTTACCCCATCTGTACCCCACTCAGAGGTTGATAAAATTGTTACAAATATTTGTCCAGCATAGTTTAATCTTTGGTGATCTAAATAAGCTCAGAAATCTGCACATTTTATTCTCCTTTTGCTAATTTCCTTTTCTGTTGACATCTTAGCTGTTTAGAGTTGACTTCTGGAACATTTTCAATAGAAATAGTTTCTTGGATAGACATAATGACAATAAGTAGCTGTGAAGTGCTAAAACAACACTATAAAGTAAAAATTTCCATTAAAATGCCTAAACAATAGCCAAATCTTTCTAAGAAGACAAAGAAAACAGAACTAGTGCATTAGACTCTTAAATCAGCATATAGTGTGAGTCAGCAAGCCTTTTCGGCAATTACTGAACACATGATACCAGAAGGACTATAGATGTTCTGCATAGAACAAGGAATCAGCTTTGCATCTTGTCCATGTCTTGTCCCCAGCAGGTTGAATCACACTCTGAGCCTGGTCCTGCCTGAGGTTTCTTCCAGGAGTTTTTCATTTCTACTGTGTCACCATGACTAAAGCAGCTAAAGATTTAACTTTTATATGAGGTAAAATTTGTTCACTGGTCAGTGTTTTTATTTCTTAGCATTAACTATGTTTGTTAATTATTTCCGTGATAGTTTTCTAAAACTTTGTTCAGTGCACCTTGTTCAAAAATTGATGTTGAGCAAGCTAAGACAATAAGATTTTGCAGCTCACTACTGTAGACAAGAAAAAAGGTTGAACATGGCAATTTGTGTAATTATGAAATCTGTCTTATTCTAAAAAAAAAAAAGGTCATGTTTTAACTTTAAGTCTCCTGCTTGACCACATTTGTCCTTTGATGTTTTCAGTAGCTTTGACATTTGAATTGTTAGAAGTGATGCATGGTTCAGTCTTTTGACACCTTTGTTAGAAAGTGTCAGGGAAAAACCCTCATGGGGTAATTCACACATTAACATGTTTCTTTGTCATCAGTTACAAAAAAGGTGTGCATGTGTGAAACAAGCTTCACACTCATTTAGCTGTTTTTCATCACAGGAATCCACTCAATTAAAATTCATATTACCCTGCAATGCATTTACAGTAGCCAGATCTAATAATTAACTAACAAACTGATATTTCTTCTCAGAATTCACTTGGACATTCACACTCACCTGCAATGACGCTGACAAAACTTGGTGTGATGGAGTCAAGTGTGAATGCAGGTCAAATCATTTGAGAAATGAGCAGTGCAGTTAAGTCTCCACCTCTCTGTCCTTCTGAAAAAAATTGTCTCTCCGACGGTGACACACCAAACAGCAGCTTCCAACACCAGAGCATCTCAGCTTCTGTCCGAGGTCTAGATCAAAGTGGGGCTGCTCTCCTCCTGCTTGCATAACAATACTCTAGACAGATCCCATGCTGCAGTTGCTGCATGTGCATCAGACCACTTTAGCCACAAGGCGCGCGCTCTGCCTTTTAAATGGACCTGGCATCGTTCCAGTCTACTTCCTTTACAACAAAAGTGCCGAGCTAAAATTGGGCTGTATACCTGATGGAATACTCAAACTGTCTTCTGCTTTTTTCCCCCTATTTTTTTTTAAATCCCTGCCTCTTTAAAACTGTCACCGAAGCATTGCGGGCTGCGTATGCATCTTTTCCATCCTGAGTCACTGCCAGAGCCAGTGAACTGGACTAATTTGAATTGTCACTGCATGTTTGTAGCCGGCTGCCTACAGGGTACAGGCTGCCTCACCGCGAACCTCAGTGAGAATCTGGGCCAAATGGGAACAGATTCAGAGGTGTCAGTTCAGGAATAAAAGACTGACAGGAACTATGATGTGTTGAATTCACACTCTTTTTCGTTAGAGCTTCAAAGTAAGGATTACAATCTTACTAAGAGAATCCCCCTATGTGAGTAATGTGGGTAAATAATATAAAATGACTCAACTTAGGAGGGAGTTTAAAGCAAGGACATGTGTTGGAGCAAATCTATTATGTGCCAGGAGCAACAAAATGACACACACGGTGGTGTGAAAATAAGCCAACGGGAGGTTTGTTGGTGTGACATGATTTAGTTGAAACTCAATCGAGAAATTTGTGCTTTTGGCTAAATCTCTTTTCAGGATGACTAAAGTCTGTGGAGTCTGTTGCAATTTGAAAATGATCACTTTACTTCTGAGAGGATATGAGAGAGTATTACAGAAAAAAAGTGCAAATGATATTCAGAAACATGAAAATTATCTGCACACACTTAACATTGTTTCTAGTTGACCTTGGAATTCAAATTATGTCCCTTATTATTAGATCTAATGCACAGGCCACAGCTAAATCACTGCATAATTAAAGGGGCTCAGATAAGTAATCAGCAGGTCTGAAGGGAGGTACAAACTGAACAAGTGAAGTGATAAGAAGTCTCTGATACTTCACTGTTCTCTCTGCATACTAACTGTGTTTTTCATGCTTCAATGCTCGGGTGTTTTGTTTCGGTTAATAACCCCTGTCGTCTTTTGCATCAGCAGCACAAGTGACACACACCAAAATAGAGAGAGCTGGAGGAATCAGTATATAGGGTGTGTCTCAGCACCAACAAAATCTAATCTTAGGCCACATCTGACCTCTACTGACTAATTTATGCAACTGCATTCTTGGTCCACTCTTTGGTCAGCAGAGGAGGAGGAGTCAAACAGAGCAGTAAATATTAAACTATCTGAAGCAAACAGACAGAAAGGGTCGTTCTTCACAAACATCCATACAATGAAAACAACCACCTCGGTTCCTTAATTATGTTCAATCCAAATATCATCTATGACTAAATAAGTCGTATTTTACAGATTATTAGAACTAAAGATGTAACACCTTTTTCCAGAGAAGTTTGAATTTGGTAGCTGACTTTTCTGAGGAAAGTCTTAAAATGCCAACGGACTGAAATAGAATGTGAGCTGAACTGCTATTTAAGTTTGGAAAGCAGGTATATGTTAGATGAGTATGCCTGTCTATTCTGTGCTATTCCAACAGAAAAAAATCAAGAATAAATTTGAGGAAACTGATTTTGACTTTAAAGAGCCACATTTCCCACTTAATGCTGCTAACTTAAAAAAGTCCCCAAAGTATTCTGCTAAATCTGATACATCTCCATTTTGAAAAAATTGTCAATTTAATTTTTAACGAAGAGAGCACAATAGCTGCAGCAGAACATTAAAGATGTGTTGATAACACTACAGCCCATTCACGTGCCCTACATGTGAAGTCATCTCACCTCTTCCAGCTCATCCTCACCTGGTGGCTTGGCAACATTTTAGTAAAAAGTGCTTCCAAAAGCAGACTCATTCGTAGAGAACTTCCAGCTTAAATTTAGGACAATTGTTGCAACAAAAAAAAAAAGAGCTAAGTTACTCCATAAAACTCCACTGATCATCCGGCATTCTTCATTGATTGATGGACCAAAGCCCACATTCGTTCCTGCCTCTTTTCTTGTTTTACCTCCAGTCTTAACTCCGTTTCTCTGAGTCCACCTCTCTCTCCCACTCGTGTCGTTCTTTGTCATGAGCGTAATCACATGCACGCATACTCTACAACCAAGCAAGGCGGATGTCCACAGAGCAGAGACAGAGGGCTAGTGTTGGCCATCGCATGCTATAAATAGCCATCTTGAGTTCATCATTGTCTCTTCCTATGATGGTGAAGAGCCTGGAGGGCTCAGAGAGGGAGGAAGACAGACCAAACAGCATCCTTCTCTGCCAACTATCCCTCCTTTGGCTTCACCTCTCCTCATCGTCATTTTTGCTGGAGGATAACTGATCATACGCTTTGATTTTACTGAGTGACAAAGCAAAACGAGAAAAATAATCAAAAATCCAAGAGACAGATTCTATTCTTTCTTTTTTGCTTGGAACAACAGGGGGGCAATGAAATGATGAAAGGTCACATGTGCAATGCTTTCAGTAAGAAGAGAAAGATGGGGAAAGTCTCTGTATGACATTCTGCACTGTTGAATGTCACAGTGCAGAAGATCACCAGCAAAATGCCTGAAATGCTTTTCATACTGAAAGTAGTTCATTTTCTTCCTCGTTTCCTGCATTTGCATGTAAATTCTGATAGCTCACTTGGCAGAATTGGTTTTGTACTTCTTACACTAGAAAAGAAAAACACATTCATATCAACATTCCTTAATTTATGGAATTAACAAGAATATTATTAGAAGCACATTATAGCAAGAATATTATTATTTCAGGAATGGACTTCAGACATTGCTTTTGAGGGTTTTAATCCTAAATATTTTAGCTATTGTTTGAAGTCATTTTTATAGACAAAAGAATAAATATGTCATGTAAAGACTGATTCATTACCTTTATGTAGCTTACCCTGTTCCCATAATCTTTTCTTTAGATTAAGTTAACATTTTATTATCATTTATTAAAAGAAGGTAGAAGTGTTCTTTGACTAATCTTATTTGCAGAAACTCATTAGTTCTAGCATTGATGTTGTCCTCTATGTAATTCAATTATGAATAATCATAATAATAATGAATAAATAATAATTGTTGAGAAAAAACATGTTGGAATATCCAAATTTTTTGTTTTTTTAAAAACACTGTTGTTGTGAACAGAAAGGATATTCTATCACAGTCCAGGATCAAAAGGATCCAACAAAGGTTGTCCATTATGTTCTTCCTTTTAAAAAGCATTATTTGAACTATCAAGGCTCCAGAAGAGTTTCCATACTGATGCATCTACTCCAACTAATGACTGCAGAATAAGTGGAAACTACTAACCACTCATAAAACATGAACAGAAAAGAAAAACAACAAAAAGCCAAATAGTGTTTCTACTTACAAATCCACAAACATCGCCTTTGTTGTGTTCACATTCACGATGAGATAAGTGCTTCCACACCATGACACAAAGCGGCCCACCAGTTCTATGTATTCAGTTCTTTGTCTCTCTCAGAAACACAAGACAACTGCAGTCTCATTGTAGTGTATTTGCAGATGACAGGACTCTGACTTGTACAGGATGTTCGGGACAGACAGAGTCAAAAGAATGAAGGAAACCTCATTTCAAGCCCTTTCTCCTGTGGTGCTCATCTGTGCTGTTCACCTTAGAACACACAGTAAGCCTGACTAAATTGTGCTAAACTCACTGGATAAATTACCAAACAAATTTTCCTGCAGACTAGTGTATGAAACATCACAATACATATGTGTGAAAGAGCAGTCATGGATATTATATAGTTGTAATATTATATATTCTGGCTTAACGTTGAGTTTCTTAATTTCAAACCCTAGGTCCACATGATTATATAGCATTAACCAGAGGATCATTCTTTGCTTGTGTTTGGTTTGATCCTGAGGCATAAAAAGTTTTCTGAACTTTGAGTCTTTTGGTCAAATGAAACCACAATCTTAATCAAAGTGGTCTAATAAATTTTACTCTGAAGTCATTAAATGTTTAAATAGATGTCATGGCATGGGGACTAATTGTGTTTTTTCTTTTGACACATGGATCATGAAAGTTTTCAAAGGGCATTTCCATATGCCAAGCTGATAGTGGTTTCTGACTGTTGAAAATACGAATAATGTGAAAACCATTGGGTGTGTGTGAACATCATGCTCACTCTGTAAGATCTAACACAGTTTTGAAGATGCATGCCAAAAATAGGACTGAAGAATTGCATGGCTATGTATAAAATTTGCTCTGACGAAGCAGGGATGAGATGAGAGAAACACAGAATCCAGCTGCCAGAATCCTGGGTTAAGTGGATCCTTACCCCAGAAGGATCTGCAGTTTTCTGTTTTTTCCTCCCTCACTTTATTTTAGATGTCTCCTTCAGTTGTTTATCTACTTACGTTTATATCAGTTGGTTAGCCATTCTTCAGTTTATTCTTTACCACTGTTAGAGAATGCGTTTTGTTTACTTTCTTTCCTTCTCCTCTCATGCCGTCTCTCCTCACAGCTGCACCCTGTTTCCAATCAGCCACCTGTTCTTTCTCCAGTAATCAAGTTTCCTTGTATTAAGCTCCTCATTTTCTGTCACTCTGCTGGATTCTGTTGTTGTCTCCCTCGTGGTTCTCTATATATTCTCATACCTCAGGCCCTATGGCTTTTTTCTGACACATTGTAAGTCAATTTTACTTTTGCTTTTCTTATTAAAACTTCCAAACTCATCTCCATTGACTCTCTGCACTTGGGTCCTCCACTAAACATGACAACAACAAATGAAAAATAGGTAGTAACTACCACCTCATCAGTTCACCAATTACAGGACTGAAGAACAGTGTAGACCTCCAACTTTTAAAATAGCTTGCGGCTTTGCTGATTTTCTTTGAAGAATATTGACCCAACATGTCTCTAAGGAGCAGACCAGGCTAAAGTGGCTTAGTAAAATGTTTTGGCTGAACGGTTTAAAGTAAAACTCCCCTGTGTCTTTTATTCATTTATCCATTGGATTGTGATTGTATTACAAAAGCTTATGGTAATTAATTTCTGCTTTTTATACCCATGATGCCAAATACATATTCTATCTGCTGCAGTAGCATTTTCTGGGGTTTTCAGCCAGGAATTTCAATGACTTAATTCAAAAAGACTCATACAAGGAGTGAAACTTCTTCTACCCATCCTCCTCAAACCTCACCCACCATCTTCCTCCTCTTTTTTTTCCTCCACCTCTCCCTCTGTGCCTCTCTGTCCTGACTCCTCCCTTATTTTAGGCTGGTGTCCTCACAGCCGCCCTCATTTTCTCCTCTTCTAACCAAATGTTTCTCAACTCTGTTGTGTATTAGTTCTTGCAAAAAGCTCAGACAGTGGCAGCCTTTTACTTCAGGACAGGTAAGTTGGGACATGAGCAACTATTATGGCTTTTATATTTATCTTCTTTGTATTCTACATATGTTGCTACAGCCTCCTAAAAGTGTTTAATATGTCATGTATGTTATTTACATTTGAGCCTAAAGCAATTAGGGGAGTTTTTGTTGCTGAAATTAGAATGGATGTTAAAAGATTTGCTCTTCATATCCATATAACACCATTGCCGTATGTTAGTTTGTTTTGAAATTACATGGTAATTATCAGGCAATTAGAAATGAACTAAAATTAAAAATTTCTTGTTTATTTAGAGAAATATAGGGGGAATTGTCTATTTGGCAAGTCACCCTCTGAATATTTTCCAATATTTTATTATGTAATCCTCAATAAAATAACCGAAAAGAAATCCTAACCTAGAATATTGGTAGTCTGACAGCCTATTCAGGTTGTGTCTGTCCTATCTGTGTCATGCTGACAGCTTCTTTGCATTTTACAATATTCTCCTGAATACCTCTTGAGATATCCACTGCTGCCGGCAGGCTCAAGCAAAAGGGATGGAAAAGAATGCAATATATCAAAGCAAACCGACACTTTTCCTTTTATAGTTATCACTGTATCAAACCCAGAGTGTTGCAGATGTTCTCTGTCTGCTGAATGACAAATCTGAACGTCAGATATACAATGAGTGAGGAATGTACACAAGCCAGTGTTCTATGTTTGCAGAATGCCTTTTGGAGGAGGAAACAAGTGTGGCTGCTGCCAGAAAACCGTCTACTTTGCTGAGGAAGTGCAGTGTGAAGGAAAGAGCTGGCATAAATCCTGTTTTCTGTGCAGTAAGTACTTACAATTCACAAGTAATCTGCTTATGACTTCTTTTGACTGCTTTCACACATACAAAATAACATGCAGGAATGCAAAGTATTTGGCACGAGCATCCTCAGGTTTCCAGTCTGGCATCTCTGGCCTTATTTGGATCTAGAGTAAACATGATGAAGGTTTGGTCTTCCTTATACGGAGAAAAGGTTACACATCACAGATCTCATCTGAATAGGCTGACAGCAGTGATGTTACACAGTTTTTTTAGTTTTTTTCCTGTCACAAAAAAATTGGTTCAGAAGGTTTCGACTACATTGATTGCTTTTGAGTAACCTTTTAGAAGATACTTCATAATAAATGCCTGCCATCAATTGGACGATTAAAAAAAATAATTTAAAAATAATTTTTTCCCCCCCTATTGATGTAAGTGGTCTGTAAAAAGAACTTGGACAGCACAACTGTGGCAGTGCATGGAGATGAGATCTACTGCAAATCGTGCTATGGCAAGAAGTATGGGCCAAAAGGCTACGGATTTGGAGGAGGAGCAGGAACGCTGAGTATGGACACAGGAGAAGGACTTGGAATCAAACCTGAAGTGTGAGCAAAATACTATTTCCTCCCACCATTTAATCTCTGAGTGTACCATAAAGTTCCATAACCAGAACAGGTGACTCTGACGTTAAAATTAAGAAGGAAAGAGGTTTACAATAATTATTGTAAAGTCAGTTATGAAATCTATTAAATTAACAGTTAAAGTCATCCTCCTTGAAAGGATTATTTTCATGTCTGCAAGATAAACAAATGAGTTTCTCCTCATAGACAAGCTCCTCACCGACCTACAAATAATCCCAACGCCTCCAAATTCGCCCAGAAATCAGCAGGGTCAGAAGTGTGTCCACGATGTGGGAAAACAGTGTATGCAGCAGAGAAGGTTATTGGTGGAGGCAATGTAAGAAAAATCTTAAATATTACCTAAATGTTACATTTTGAATCGAAACAAATATGAAAGCTAGCTGACATTTTATTTGAAACAATTTTTTTTTTCTTCTCCAACAGTCGTGGCATAAGGGCTGTTTTCGCTGTGCTAAGTGTGGTAAAGGCCTGGAGTCTACAACCCTTGCTGACAGGGATGGAGAGATCTACTGTAAAGGTCTGTTGACCTCAGCTGGAAGTAAAATGGTGATTTAATTAGCAGTCAGGTGGAAAATTGCATCATCTATCATGTCCTTCTAAGTCAAGTAAAAAAGAATTTCCACATAATTTTTGCAAAAACTGTTTTTAACCCAGGAAGGTATCAACAATAGGTGTGTTTTCAGACCTTTGACAAATTAATTAACCCATTAATAAGGAAAACAAATCCTAGACAGGTCAGATAATTACAAACCAAACTGCCACTTTAAGCTTTTGCAGTCCTAAAATCATAACTGAAGATATTTCTGGAGGCATTTCTATTTTTCTATTTTGCATTTTCTATTTATGCAAAATAGAAAATGCATAAGTAGCATTTTCTATTATAGAAAATGCTACTATCATAGAGAATGTGTAACATTTTGATTGCAAAATGATGTTGGTAACATTGTTGCCTTGCAGCAAGAAATACCTGGGTCTGAATGCTAGCCTGGGGTCTTTCTCGCTTCTTCCTTCTACAGTCAAAAGACATAATCGTTGGGCTAATTGGTAAATTGTTTCTGTGTTGCCCCATGATAAGTTCTTCTTGCAGGAATAATGTCCTGGTCAAACCCCTCTTTCTGCCTTATCACCAACCAACTAAAATGCCAGCAATTCTAAGGATTTTTTTTTTTCCAGCAGAAAGTCTAGTACCCTCGTCTCCCATTACTCAGCAGGAAGAAAGGAAACTTACTCCACATGCCATACAAATATTAGCAAACTTATTCAGAGCACTACAAATAGAGAAAATAAATGTTATTTTCCAGTTCCTGGGTGTCCCCGCTCTATCTAATGACGCCCTGGGCAACTGCCCATATTGTCTGTACCTAAAACCACCACTGCCTGTAATGGACTGGCCACCTGTCCAGGGCACACCTTGCAGCATTGCTCTGCATCTATATAACTCATGAACTAATAGAACAAAGAATAAAACCCTGTTGCCTTTGCCTGTCTTCTAAGATCTTGATATCTTGCTCATGTTAATCATTATCCTCCTAATTTTTTGATTGCATGTTATTTCATCTCCAGGGTGCTACGCAAAGAACTTTGGCCCAAAAGGCTTTGGTTTCGGGCAGGGTGCAGGAGCTCTGGCTCATTCACAGTGAAGCCGGAGGCCGCAGCCAATGAGGGACTGACAGCTGGTGTGCTCTGATATTGCAGCTTCCTGGGTATTTGCATTGATATCTAACCTTTCACTTTTCGCTGTAGGCAGTAGGCAATGATTCACAAAAGAAATGGCTTTTTTTACACGCTTACCAGGCAGACTGGGGTGCTTTGGTGGGAGGTGCACATGTGCTAAACACTTAAAAAAGCTGAAATGTGTCTTTTTTTATAAGTATAATGTGTTTCACTTTAGTGTTTAATGATGTAGTATGAAAATTAAAGATTATAGCTGCAATGTGAACATGTGGTGTTTTTAATTAAAGATATTAAAGTGAGTATGAATAAATAGAAATCAATGTATGTCCAAGGCTGATTCAAGCTAGTAGGTTATGCTTGAGGTGATCAAAATAAAGTCTTACACACATTGTTTTACCTTTCATTTTGTGTACTAACAGGTAAGTATTCAAATGTATTATCTGCATATGTTTTGACAAAAATTTATGTTTTGCAAAACAAGCATATAATTCTTTCTTCTCTGACACCATTTACCTGTGACTCATAAGAATACAAATCACATAAATCTGTGTTTGAGTTGTTGGGTGTACTTGTGGCTCTTCTGAATGTTGACCCATGTTGTCACTGAAAATGGACAACAAAGTCTTAGTGTTCTGCTCCATCTCTGGTTGTGCTGAAGAGTTGGCACACTGGCCGGAGTGCCAGGCAGCTGTGGTGGAGGAGGTGGGTGTCTGGGCGAGGGCAGCTGTTTGTTATTGCACCAACATCCACATGCGAGAGCCACATCAGGTGCAAACCTACACCAGAAACCCTCAGGAACTTCAAGATGGTTTTCATGTTACTGAATGCAAAACAATTGAACAAAGTGTCTTCCACCCTTGCTGCTATCTTTGAATTGGTATTAAAATTCGTAAAATAAGCATAAAATTAGATCTTCACGCAACTTCTGATTAAAGGGCCACAGGAGGTATAAACAAACCTCCAAAAGTGGCATTTTAATTGTTTTTGTGACTCAAATGTTAATGTTGGTTTTGTGAATAAAGGTGAACCAAAATGCAACAATGGCTTAGATCGGTACAAACGCACAGAAATGAAAGTAACACAGCTCTGCTCGAGTCAAACCGCAGGAATGTCTTTAATAATTCTTTGAAATTATTGAAGTGGACAACACTTATATAATTTAAAGTGTTGTCCACTTTAAATCCATGTTAAAAGCTGCTGTCAGCTGGATAGATGAATTATTGCAGCAACAACAGTGAAGAAGTTTGATCTCTTCTTTTTTGTGTGTGTAAATCTCAGAACATCAAAGAGCATGTTGCTGTTTGACCTGAGCATTCCTGATGAAGGGTGAATAATCTAAAGATTCAGAATAAGGTCAGAGCACCAAGAACTAACCCCCCAAAACATCAACAAATGTTCAAAGCAGAACATATAGAATGTCAGCAGAGTGAAGTAAATACTGGTGTTTTATAAATTTCATAAGCAGAAATTATGACTACATTTATCTCATTGCCATATAGCAGAGGGTTTATTACTGCCAAATAATACAAAGCTCTGGATTTCAATTACCAGTAGCTAAAAGTACAACAACAAAGTATCATCTTTAAGAGCCTACCTCCATCTAACCATTGCCACAAAGTCATTTTCACACAGCTGCCCAAACACCAGCTGCCCCACCAGAGGGCTCTCAAACAGCTTCTAAATGTGTGACACCGGTATTTTTCCAAGCTCCTGTAAACTACTCTTCACGTAAACATGATTTCCTTGTTACAGCCTAAAGTCCCAAGAGGAGGCGCTTTTAGACCAGCTGACATCTTTTAGAATCAGACAAAAGACTTTGGGTGTATTTCTGTGTGTGGATTTCGTTCAGACTGTGCATATTGAATACTTTATTAAAATAGAAAAGGCAAGTTTATTTGTACAGCAGCAGTCATACACAAAGCAATTCAAAGTGTTTCACTGGAAAATAAATAGACAAAAAATAAAAAGACTTACATAAACACAAGCAATGCATCGAAACAATGATTAAATTTAAGGATGACATGATCTTTACCATTTAATTTACTTATATTGTGACTCACCAGCAGCTCAGAAACAAATTCAGGCTAAAGACCATTCAGCCAAGTCAGTCAAATACAACAGATTCATGTCACTTCTTATGACTTATCTAAATTATTAGATGTGTTCTCACATCCAAGAAATTATGCTACTGTTTTCCCCACAAACAAATCCAAAGAAGACAAGGACATTTTGTCATTTGTAATGTATTGCTATATTTTTTTTCTTATCACAGCTTCTAAAGATATAGTGTTTTGTTAATATATCTGTAAGAAACCTCAGTTTTATAAAAAAAAAAGTGCCAACATTATGTGGGACTGCATGTTACAGACCATGAAAGAGTTTCCATCTCAGAGATAAGAGGAGCAAATAACTAAATTATTTTCTGTCAAAAAAAAATAAATCACTGAATTTGTGAAAGAATTGATTTCTCCTGTTTTAGCTAAAGAGTCATTCACTCTTTACTTTCACAAGTAGAATGTCAACACGACACAAGCCACACAAACACTGTTATCCAGAGTTCACCCACTCTAGTAGTCGGTGCACTAGTGTGTGTGCGAGGGGTGTGTGTGCGTGGGTGTGTATGTGTGTGTGTGTTTTCTATTTAAATACCGCTGTGATAAACAGGGTGGGCCGGACAGAAAGAAGCAGGAGTTGAATGTTCTCATTCTTCTCTACATCACTTTTTCCTTCTGCTCCTGCAGCATCAACGCATTAAGGTAAAAAAAAAATTAACTCTTATTTTTTCTTAATTCTAATCTTATTTCAGATGAAGGCAAGAATGTGTGCCTAAGGTTTGGCTTGTGCAAAATATATTTACTATATCTAGCTAGAAAACACATTATGCAAAAAAACCATTTCAACTATCACTAATCCACCAAAAGTTATTTACTATTTATTTGTATGAAATGTAACTATTGGCAATGGAATAATACACATTTTCTTTTAGAAAGACTTGACATCCTTAATGTTGAGTTTTCTCATATCAACCATCTAAATATCAAAATAGGTGAAGTTGAAAATCAATGTTATATTCAAATTTTGCAACTGCATTTCAAAATATAACACATTCTACCCATCAGTGATAAAATATTTATAGAATTTTAAATGCTTCATACAATTAAAATATTTTTTGAGTTATGCTTATGAATCCATTCCTACTTTATACTTAAAATCCTGTTGCCAATCTACCAACATCTCTTTGTGATGTCAACATGGCATTCCTAAACTCAAAATGGCCTTCCGAGAACGAGGGGCCTGGTCTATATTTGTGTCTTTTTTTATCCAGCAGAAAAGTGGGGCTGAAAGCAGGAAGTCTAATCTATGTGGAAACATTCCCACGTTGGGGGTTTTGCATGCTTCTCCCAGCCTGCCATCACCTTGCCCAAGGGAGGGGAGGCTTGTGTTATCAGCACTGGAAGGCGATTGGGTGATTTTGTCCAGTAGGCCCATGAGGACCGGAACAATGACTGAGAAAATCGAACCATTTCAATTCTATTTAAATGTTTTATTTAACAAATAAGTGACTGTTCTTTAGAAAGGTAAATATCTGAAAGTAAGAAAATCGGTCTTGGTCAACGGTGCTTGATACTTTGTATTATGTCGGTTCACATCCATCTAAAACTCCCAGGGTGGCTGTGGTGTGGTGCATTCGAGGGCTTAACTGGACTTCATAATGAAGAACAACTGGGGCTCTAGAACCAGACTGTCTCCACTTTTAAGCTCTGCTAAACAAAAATGTATTTTTGTCTTGTAGGTTCATTAAAATAGCCATGATGCCTGAGAAAATGCAAGTATTACTTTCTTCTTGTATTTTTAGTCATTGTATCGGTTTTATACAGTCATAAACATAAACTTTTATATTAATAGAAATTGATTGTAAAAACTAACTTAGAATATTTTTTTCTGTTTTGTTCACAGACCAGAGGTAAGATTTAGAGAATATTATCAATTAGAAAACAAATACAAACACTGATTTTTAAAGTTAAACCAGACTAGTAAAATGTTAAACTATGACATAAATCTGATATTTGCAGAGAAAATCTAAAATCTCAGCCTCTAGGAAGCTCATGCTAAAGGTAAGAAGGATCTGCATAGACAGCAGCTTCACTCTCTGACGCAAACAAGATTCAGAACTTTTAGTTCTTCTTTTAATAAATAAAACATCTCTATTCTTCGTAAGAGCTTGATGGTTGCAAAAGCGAAGGAGGAGCTGGAGCAGGAGATAGAAGAAAAGGAGGAGCAAAAGGCAAAATACCTTGAAGAGAAAGTTCCTCCAGCACCAGTCACTGGTTTGTCACTGGAGGAGCTAAAGGTAGATATTTCTGTTCTCATTTTTGTTTACACAAATAGCAGGTTTTGTAAAAATAAATACACATTTTTGTCTGTGTAGGCATTATGTGAAGAGCTGCATTCCAAAATAGATGTAGTGGATGAAGAACGGTATGATATTGAAGCCAAGGTCTTGCACAACACCAGAGAGGTAAGAATGATGCACCATAAAGTAAACATACATACCTACGCAAAGTTACACTAAATTCAAAATGCCATAATATTTATCCATACAGATTAAAGATCTGAACATCAAAGTGCTGGACTTGAGAGGGAAGTTCAAAAGGCCCAATCTGAGACGGGTCCGGGTCTCCGCTGATGCCATTCTGCGCTCCCTACTGGGCTCCAAGCACAAGGTGTCTATGGATCTGAGAGCCAACCTCAAATCTGTGAAGAAGGAGGACACAGAAAAGGTACATCTTTACTGAAATACAAGAGAATTTACACAGAAAGCAGTGCAAAGAAACAATATTTTCAGTACTTTCACATCAATTTTCCAAGTCACAATCAGAAGGAAATTTAATGCCATTTATGACTTCACATAGAAGAATTTCTTTTGGCATCTGGTGCAGGCTTAAAAATACAGAAGACAAAATATGCGTAAAGTTTAAAGTATGCAATAATGCAATAAAGCAATTGCCATGTACGTTGGTATACGTGTTTTGACATTTTGCTACAAAGAAGACATAAATACAAAGGATTATCAAAGAAACATCAACAAATTACAAATTATTGTTGTAACTTCACCATGCAAAGATGCTGAATTCTCCAAAACTTTCCCAAATTTTCTGATTAGTGCATAATGCCAAACTGTGATGTTTAATCTGCAGGAGAAGACAGTGGAAGTGAGTGACTGGAGGAAGAATGTGGAAGCCATGTCAGGAATGGAGGGGCGCAAGAAGATGTTTGATGCAGCCAAAGGCCAGATCCAGTAAAACAGTGGCAACAGAAGAAAAAGTTAGCTTTCATCTTCTGAAGCAACATCACTGTCAGTTCACAAAGTGTTGAATGTAGCAAAACAAAAAAATATATGTTTTACACTGAGTATCTTCCCACAATTGTTTTTCTTTGTTAATGAAATAAACAAATCCTGATATATTATGTCTTGTCTATTTTCATAGTTTAAAGGAGAATGTTGCTGACAAACTTAAAACCAAGTCAGCATTACAGTCAGTGGCATAAGATCCAGTTCAAATGAAATAATCATATCTAGACAAAATAATTTGATGACTGATCTAATTTGTCCTGATGAGTCAGACTCAAATTGATCTGACTACTATGTGCACAGTTCTTTGTCTTATCTCTCTCTTGCCCTGTGATGGATTGGCAACCTACCATACCACATTCCTGCAAGCAAAATCAGTATAGACAACGGAGAGACAATGAAATGTCTCTATGTTGAATAAGAGCCCACTGTCATTTACATAATGCCAGATGTGCAATACACTGTTTTTTTCAAAGGCAGATTTTTTCTAATCAAAAACTCCTCATCTTAGTTTAACATTGCATTTTCTAGTTTCTGACTAATGACATTATGCAGATGGCATAAACTGAATCACTGAATGATATCTAGAATTTCCAAATGAACTAAATTTGGAAATGTTGTTAATTTCTTTCTTTTTTTTCTACAAAAAAAGAAGAAATGCAATTCACTCATTAGGATAACAGCAAGAAGACAACCACAAGATTTATACACATCAGACTTGGCTTAATTAGTGTAGATTATGTTTAGCATTATTTGATAATTATAATGGATTACTTTAGTAAGTTGTCTGTTATTTGTAACTAATGTTACTTTAACTCGAGGTGTAAAAGCAAAAATATATAGGTACTTAAGGTCATGTTTCTCAACATTTTGGATAATTATAATCAAAAATGATGACATAATTATGATTAATAATGAATAAAAACATGTTTTCTGAATTTAAAATAATGAATTATCTTAAGTTTTCAAGTCTGGTTGAGAATATTTGTGTTTTAATTCATTTTATCTGTAAAACAAAATTGAATCACATTATTGTTAAAACTCAAGAGACAGGGGTCTTTATCAACTGCTTTCCTAGACAGGACCTTTATTGTAGCTAGATAATTAATCCAGGATAATTCCAAGGGCCCCTGACTGACAGGTGGCTCCCCACCAAATAGTCTTTTGTTGTTGTTGTTCATAGAAATAGAAAATATTTGGGGTCCTGTCAAATATTTATCATAATCTATTTTTAAAAATTGTTTTTAGCAATAAAAATTAAATGTTACACCGCCCAGGCTAAAAAGCACACATCCATATTTGCACTGAACCCCCCCTGGGTCTGCATGTTCGTTCCTGGTTGGAGCACTTGACAGTGACAATGTTCAGCAGCAGTCAGCAGAAGACAAGAACAACTGTGGCAATTACTATGCTGCTAAGGAAAATAATAAAGTCAGGTTTTCAAAAAAATAAAAAATAGAGAGAAAAGACAAGAGTGTCTATTTGAAACCCAGTTTTTCTACAAGAGAGGTGGGTAGACTGTGTGAGATTATCAACCATTCAGCATACAGTAGTTAGCTTAGCTACAGAGTACTGTTTGCCTCCATTTCACTAGCATCTACTGAATTAAGAAAAAAAGCTACCAACATATTCATATATTTAATTGTCCCTGTACTTTTTACCACACTTAACAGCAGCAGCAGCACTAACCCCTCACCTCTGTCCCAGTGAAAAAAGTTAGTTAGCATCATTCCAGGGACTCTGTAGGGATTTCTCTGTGTCTTTGCTCTTTTTACAATTACACAACAAAACAATATATTTATTACTGACAGAAATTCGAACAATCTTTATATAGTGATAATAAATTTAAAAAAAAACAACCTTCTGTCTGGACTGGAGCCAGTCCAAACAGTTTTACCTCAGCTTGCATTTAAATTGCAGATATCTGTTGTCCCTCCTGAACTGCCCTCTCCTAAGTAAAATTAAAGCTGCAGTGTAGAACGTTTATAAAATATGTATACATATTTTACATATTTGTTAAAACTGTCATTATGTTAAAGTATGGCATGAGAGATAATCTGTGAAAAATTTATTTCCTCTGCCTTCTCCCAGTGCAATCTAGAAACAACCAATCAGAGGCAGGAGGCGGGTTTTACCATTGTTAATCACAATCTCATGTGGCTGCTCATCCTTCCTCCCCCTTACTGTGTGCTATGCTGGAGCTAGCTTAGCCTGCTGTGAATGCTCAGTCTACCCATGATGGCAGATAAACAGTTTTCCTGTAACAACAAGTTGTTTCTCCGCCATTAGCACTGCAGTGAGTGAGCATTATTGACAGTGCTTTAAAATTTGATGCCTTTTATGGGTCAAACAGACTCAAGAAATTGTCACAGCAGGGGGAACCCAATTTATTTTTTTGTCATGGGACCCAAGATTCCTGGCGGCACCCCTAATGCTGAGGACTAACATATATAATGTTTTTCATCCATCCATCCATCCATCCATCCATCCGTTTTCTTCCGCTTACCAGGGGGCGGGTCGCAGGGGCAGCAACTTCAGAAGGGATGCCCAGACTTCCCTCTCCCCAGCCACTTCTTCCAGCTCTTCCCAAGGAGTTCCCAGGCCAGCTGAGAAACATGGTCCCTCCAGCGTATCCTGGGTCTTCCCCAGGACCTCCTCCTGGTGCGACATGCCCGGAACACCTCCCCAGGGAGGCGTTCATGAGGCATCCTGACCAGATGCCCGAGCATTGCTATCGACGTGAAGGAGCAGCGGCTCTACTCTGAGTCCCTCCCGGATGACCGAGCTTCTCACCCTATCTCTAAGGGAGAGCCCAGACACCCTACGGAGAAAACCCAATTCGGCCGCTTGTATCTCGTTCTTTCAGTCATGACCCAAAGCTCATGACCGTAGATGAGGGTGGGAACGTAGATCGACCGGTAAATCGAGAGCTTCGCTTTTTGACTCTGTTCACTCTTCACCATGACAGACCGATACAGCGCCCGCTTCACGGCAGACGCTGCGCCAATCCGCCTGTCGATCTCCTGCTCCCTTCCTCCCTCATTTGTGAACAAGATCCCGAGATACTTGAACTCCTCCACTTGAGGCAGGACACCCCAAACCCCCGACCCGGAGAAGGTACTTTACCCTTTTCCGGCTCAAGACCATGGCCTCGGATTTGGAGGCGCTGATCCCCATCCTGGCCGCTTCACACTCGGCTGTGAACCGCTTCAGTGAGAGCTGCAGATCACATCCTGATGAAGCCAATAGGACCACATCATCCACAAAAAGCAGATGTGATCCTAAGGCCACCAAAACGGATCCCCTCAACACCTTGGCTGTGCCTAGAAATTCGGTCCATGAAAGTAATGAACAGAATCGGTGACAAAGGGCAGCCCTGGGGGAGTCCAACTCTCACCTGAAACGAGCCTGACTTACTGCCGGCAATGCAGACCAGACTCTGACACCGGTCATACAGGGACCTGACAGCCCGTATCAAAGGGCCCGGTGCCCCATACTCCCGGAGAACACCCCACAGGGCTCCCCGAGGGACACGGTCGAACGCCTTCTCCAAGTCCACAAAATACATGTAGACCGGTTGGGCAAACTCCCATACACCCTCCAGGACCCTGCTGAGGGTGTAGAGGTGGTCCAGTGTTCCACGACCAGGACAAAAGCCACACTGCTCTTCCTGAATCCGAGGTTCGACTTCCGACGGACCCTCCCCTCCAGGACCGCTGAATAGACCTTGCCAGGGAGGCTCAAGAGTGTGACCCCCCTATAATTGGAGCAAACCCTCTGGCCCCCTTTTAGAATAAGGGGACCACCACCCCAGTCTGCCAATCCAGGGGAACTGCCCCCGATGTCCATGTGATATTGCAGAGTTGCTTCAGCCAACACAACCCTACAACATACAGAGCTTTAAGGAACTCCGGGCGCATCTCATCCACCCCAGGGGCCCTGCCACCGAGGAGCTTTTTAATCACCTCGGCGACCTCGTCCCCAGAGATTGGAGAGCTCGACCCAGAGTCCCCAGGGTCAGCTTCCTCAATGGAAGGCATGTTGGTGGGATTGAGGAGGTCTTCAAAGTATTCTGCCCACCGGCCCACAACGTCCCGAGT
>CAEFZX010024859.1:0-28935 GCA_903066825.1 Alfaro cultratus | reverse complement strand
TTTAGTTTTTTTTCCAAGTACATTTTTTGTTAATGGAGACTGAGAATCCATTTTATTTTTGGATGTTTTGTTTATTTTGTTTATCAGTTCCAGTGTTAATTGTTCTTTTGAAAATAAAGTGTATCTATCTTTGGCAGGAAATCACATGTATTATTACGTCATTTCCATTAAATCAGTGTGAAAAGGTCTTCAAACAATATTATCGTTTATCACAATAATTTTTTTAGACAATCGTTCAGCAAAATTTGCTATCGTGACAGGCCTAATAATGAGTACTGTCGCAACATTACAACAGTACCCATTATTGTTGTAATGAGTACAACAGTAATGGGTGTTACTTAACATTGGCTCCTTAAATATAAGCAACCAAGGGGCTCAGTTTTGACCACTTATCCCTTTCTTCAGGACATGTTGACCAAAAGAAACAACTGCTGGACCATGAGTGGGAAATGCTTCTTGAATTTGAAAGGATTAGAAGAGATATTTGACATACAAAGTCCTTTAAAACAAAAAGAATCACCAGCTCAAATTGAACTAATAAGGATGAAGGATGTTAAGAGGTACCTTTGGCATAGACTGCAGCATGTTTCAGAGCAAATATTTTCTCCGTTAGGAATCATACAGTTATTACAGGAGATTCAGCAACATGACCAGCACCACATGGGTTTGCAAGTGAATTAAACACATTAAAAAAAACCTGTGAAGCAAGGCAACGGACAGGAAGCTGCAATTTACCATTGGCATCACCCTTCTACCTGATATTAACTCTAAGATTGATGTGATTTTCTTTTTTGTTGTTTCACAACAGATGTCATTATTATGAACATGTCATGAGGTGAGGGTGAAGATGGTGAGGATTAACGCGGTAGGACTCAGGTAGTTGAAGAATATGGTGGTTTAATGATGAAAAACAAAAATCCAGACAGCACAGAGGAGTTGGTAGCAACTGGTAAACAGTAATCAATAGACGGCAGACAAATGACAACCAGACAGTCTAGACAAGGACCTGACAGAGAACAAGAAACACAGGTGGGTATAAATACACAGGGGGTAATCAAGGAAAGACAGGACAACATGGAAACTCAACTGACAGATTCCTAAATAAACACACAGAAAAACTAAAATCCTTACAGAACATTTGTGTTTTACCTAACTTTCTTTCCATTTACATTTCAAAATCTGTATTTTCTGAATTTTCCAGCAGCTTTTGCTGTAATCGGCTGATTGCAGCAAATCAGCCCAATTCTATTCCTATCCCAGTCACCTTCTTTCAGACACACATCTTAAAACGCCGGTGTTATTCCTGAAATGTTTATCTTTGTCATGTTGCAGCACTTTACCTTTCAAAGAGAGGACTTTGAAGGAACCCGTGAAGGGATTCTTGTCTGGCTTACAGAGATGGACCTGCAGCTCACCAACGTGGAGCACTTCTCTGAGAGTGATATCGAAGACAAGACGAGGCAGCTGAGAGTAAGACTGCTTCCTGCTTGTTAATACAAATCTTCTTGATTCAAATTCAAAAATACTTTATTAATCCCAAAGGGAAATTAAATGTTACTGTAGCTCATTAAATCAGATTCTTGAAAGAATTATTGAAGATGGTGATGGGTGTTGGTAGAAAAGAAAGATAGAGGTAACCTGCAAATGCAGATGCAGACTATAACTGTGTAACAATGAACAGAGCAGCTCAAAAACCCTGCTTTTGTAAGCACTCCCAGTTCTCCAGCGTACTAGAAGACCAGAGAGGATTATTCCTCTAAAGTCATGACGCCACGCATTCAAAGGCTTCTGTAACAGAAATGGCAGCATACCAAGTGCTTATTTCAACTCGGTTGGAGACCACAGACTTCAGACTTTATAAAAGTAGCATTTTTATATTGGTTTTGTTTTTTATTTACTTCCAAATAAAACCAGATTTATGATCAATCATTTTTCGCATTTACTGCTCATTCAGCAAACGTTTTGTGACCAGGTAGTTCTTGAATGCAATATGACACCCATTTTTCCGATTTACTCAAATAGACCACATTTCTAAAACCACCAATGAAAACAGTTTCTGTCAAAGCACTGGCACGGTGGAGTGAGAGTCATGGTGAGACAGCGGCTCTGAGAGGGTTTTGGAGACAGGAATAGAACGGATCGTAGTGACGTTTTGGATTTTACTGAAAGTGTTTTCGGCAAATTTTTTGGACTATAAGTGTGTTAGTTAGAGTTCTTGAGTGTGTGTGCAGAGAGGTTTGCTTCCAAAATATTTTCCTGCTCTAAATTTTCTCTCTGCAGGGCTTCCAGCAGGAGATCACTCTAAACACCAACAAGATTGATGCCCTGATTGTTTTTGGGGAGAATCTAATCCAGAAGAGTGCTCCACTGGATGCTGTGCTGATCGAGGATGAGCTGGAGGAGCTTCACTCCTACTGCCAGGAGGTGTTCGGCAGGGTGGCTCGCTTCCATCACCGCCTCATCAACAGAAGACCGGTGAGTAGTAGTAGTCAAAATTCCATGAAACTATGTAGAGAGTGAGCATCTGTTGGAGAATGTCTGAACTCCCTCACAGCTCAGATGTGATGGTGCTGATTAGCTGATGGTTTAAAAGCTGAAGGCTGAACTGAAGTCCACCAACAGGATTTTTGCGTACAAACTTGGGTGGTTGAGGAGGTGAAGGATGAAATTTAACCCCGGGTTTACTCTGTTATCTACAAACATGTTTGATCAGCCTGAGGTCAAGCTGCAGCAAGATCAGCCACAGGCCTATGATGTAATTCAAATATAGTACTTGATGTATATCCAACAGGCCTGTAGTCATTTAATTCTGTGATGGTGTGTTTTTGGGAATGGGACGATGGTGGAATAGAGACCACCTTCGTCTGTCCTCCATTGGAGGCCAATTGATCAGCACGGGCTTTCAGACATGAGGAGGAGACACCTTCAGGTCCTGCAGCTCTCCTGGTCTTCTGATGCTGAAAGAGTCTATTTACATCTTCCTCAGTGATCTTTAGAGGTTATAGAGTTGTTGATGAAGAGTGTAAGTACCGTAGTCATTTTGTATGGGTGTGGTGTGAGGTGTAAATAGATGGTTTTCAAACCATGCAGAAAAGGTTCTTTAGGTCACCATCCAGTCAAAGGGGTCTCCAAGGCGTGGTCTCCTTTAGTGATATTGTTAGGATCCTGCATTAGCTGAGAAGATGTTCTTTAGCTTGTCTTGGTGGCCTCTCTCAGCTGCTTGCTTATGCAAGATTCAGTTTCTGCTGCTGTAAGCCTCTTCCTTGGTGTAATGCAATTTCCTGAAATGCATCCACTGGATGCATGCAGACACATAGTCCATGTCCCAGTCATGGTCTGAACACATCCTGATAAAAGTTGATGTATGCAAATTTGTTTGCTTCAAAACCATTAAAATCTGTGCAGCCAAAGCAGGCCTGGAAACATCTGCTTTGACTCATCAGTCCACTTCCTGACATTGCGAACCATTGACTTGGAGGTTTTCAGTTTTTAAATGTAAGTTGGAGTGAGATGAATTACAGTTATCAAGAGTCCTAAAGCTCCACAGGGGCAACATCGTAGGCAGGACTGGACTGGCTCTCTGGTGTACCGGGAAACGCCCAGTCGACTGATGTCCATTTACAAGCTGACCTGAGATTGTCAAAATTTATCCAAAAAAATATAATAATAATAAAAAAAAAAAAAGTATCGACTGTGATGGCCCATTGGTTGATTTTCTTTCAGAACATTGGGCTAATCCAATTAAATCTGTCAGTGCTCTTTAACTGGCTCCTGTCCTCCAAGTTTATATATTCTGTTGATTGGAGTGACACAAGTGAGTAGATACATGGTGGCATCGACTAGCCCATAAAACCAAAATCGTCACCGGCCCATTAATGTCTGAAAAGCGGTGGAGGCAGAAAAATGTGCCAAACCAACTGATATGTTTACCTAACAGTTTGACCTCTGGAGCAGTTTCATTGCAGAAAGAGAGAGAATTAGTATAATCCATGTGAGAAAGGATCAGATTCAGGATGTGTGTGTGTGATAATAGTGTGTGATGATGATGATGATGATGATGATGATGATGATAATAATAATAATAATAATAATAATAATAGTAAATGTTGTTTAAACTGCAGGTTCTGGATGAGGATAGAGAGATATCAGACCATGAAACAGACCTGGACCAATCCTCCTGTGAGACCAATAGGAGTTCCTGGACAGAAGAGAGGAAAAAGAAAGAAAACAAAGCTTCAGTTCTGGGTGGAGTCTCAGCTGGACAGCAGGCCATGTCCCACCTGCTGATACCTCCGCTGGAACGGTCAGGAAGAGAAACCCCCGTCAGCGTGGACTCCATCTCCCTAGAGTGGGACCACACCGTTGACGTAGGAGAGTCAACATCGCATGAGGATGAAGAGGATGCCTCCTTGTTCAGTGCTTTGTCAGGTGATCAGCAAATATAAATCATCCCTTTCTTTGTGAGTTTTTTCCTTTCATTTTTCCCTTTGGGTCTCCTAAACACAGTTAACCTCCACTCTTCCCCACAGATATGAGGATGACGGCGAGTCATCCTCATATCGCCACAGTGAGCCTCTGGCTGGCCCTCTGATTTCTGTTTGTGCCTGAATTACTGTGCTATTCCTTTTTGTTATTGGTTAGTTTTGATTATCAATATAATTATACTTTCCCCAACATGCTACTGCACAGCAACCCCTGAATAATCCAAGTTTCCAATTTATTAATCTCTTTGCATTATCCCTTCGTTGAGTTTCACCAGATTATACAGTTTTAGCTTCAGCAATTTGATAGAATTTATGGCAACATGCCAATAGAATTCACACTGTGCTTGTAATAGATGTTGTTCATTAATGATTTTTTTCAATGGATAGTGATGCTTCATATTTTAATTTTAATTTGTTTTCGATTTATTTATTTATTTTTTACCAAAGTTACTCTGTTTCCCTCAGTGAAGCCAGTTATGCAGCGGCCCAGCTGGCACCAGCCCAGCTCCCTGGAGAAGAAACGTGTCTGCAGAGAAATCATCCATAATCTGAGCACCATGCCAGCTCACAACAGCAGCTCTTCACGACATCAGGGAGGCTATGTAAGAGTCTTCCTATGACCCAAATGTTAATATTGTTAGAGCTCAGCTAGACTCAGGAAGCTGAAGTCTACAGATGAACTGTTTGAAGCTGACCAATAACGCTGCAGACTCTGTCAGGAGAAAGAGAGATTTAAATGCTTGATGAAGGTTTATAATACACTGAATGCTATTGGACAAAAAAATCCTCTTGGTCCAATAGCTCTTGAACACAGTTAACCTCCACTCTTCCCAACAGATATGAGGTGACAAAGATTTCATTTTATTTAGTGAAAATTACTTGTCAATTTAGGCTCTTAGGTATTTGCAGCAAACAAGATGGTGTATCGGTCAGGATACAGGAAGGAGGACATGAGACCGAAACTTAAACTGTAGATGTGAGCTGGTTTATTTCGTCTTGATACTCAGTGTTGCCAGCAGTCTGCAATAATAAATAAATTGCTATTAGGCTAATATATTACAGCAGTAGAGGTTCAACTAACATAAACTCAAACAAAAATATCACATAAGAAATATTGTAAACCATCCATATGTGCATATAAATCCACAACATACACAAATAACCCAATTCAGGTAAAGATTACATCATTAGACACAACCTCAGTGATAAAACCACAAACACAGACAGCCTTTTGGCTCAATTTAACATAAGAGGCACTTTGGCGACATCATGTAGCCAGATAAAATCCCTACTCAATGGCGGCAGCTGGCAGCGCATGCCCTTAATCACTATATCTGCCACAATAACTCAACGGAAAGCAATAACAGATGCAGCCGAAATGCAGTTACAAATAATGAGATTTAAAGTAAACCTACGAAGGCAGAGCAGGCTCAACTGAGTTCCCAGTGCTCAGGGAGCCCCACAACATCACATCCCCGCTCTCCCGTAGTTTACACATATAAGAAACTGCATCTAGAATAAACGAACAGCACGCTAAATGCGATAACTTCCTTTCTGTCATCATCTTAAAACTCAGAGCATCACTTCTCAGGACTGCACCAGGAATGTGGTCTCACATCCGGAAAATGCAGCGAACTGACCCAGAAGTATATTAGATTGCTCTCATAAGCGGCAGTGCAGCACTAACACTCAGGCTTACGTCACTTCCTAGGATAATCTCTAAACCAATATTACAAAATAAAATTCAGAAATGTCAGCGCCTTTATTACATTAGTAATTAATCTGAATTAATTTGTGGTTCATTAAACTCAGTTTCAGAGATGTGGAATTGAATGATGGGAATTAGATTCAAGTCACAAATTTAATGACTTTAGACTCAATTTATTAATGTCAAAAATTACTTTTGGCATGCCTTGGACTTCCACTCGGATGACTTCATTTCCACTTGACCCATTTGACTTGAAAAAATGTTTGATATCTTTACACCAAACAGAAGGTGTGTTTCAATGAAACAATGAAGATGCAAACATGCACAATCCTGCCTACTGTGTCCCTCAACCTTTGCCAATAGGTTGAGGGACACAGTGTATTTTACTACAACACACACTGTGCATCTGCCAAATTGTTTTCATGCCTTTCTCCTACTTCCTAAAATGATAGCAACAAAACAGAAAGACGTGGAACAATCCTTTGTTCCAGTCCTTTCAAAGAGGTGTGCTTTTAGTTGGAAAAAGTAAAAAACAATACAAAAATCATCATCCATACAGGATGTAGGCTACCATGCAGCACAATGCATTACAATAATGTTAATCCACTTCCAGTGAGATCTTAGATGCAGACAGAAGCACGTTCAGACTAATCCTTAACGACTGCATTGACATTTGCACAGTATACCATTCATAAATATGAATATTATGTTGGATGATAGATTGAGAGGAAAAAGTTCTAAAGTAGAGAGCAGGGTGACATCTTTGCTGATCTCGTAATGGTGACCATAAGTGTTGGTTTTTTTTCTAAAAAAAATAAAAAGATTTATTAAATAAAAGTAAGAAAATATATCTTTCTTGTCCCCCATTTCCTTTATATTAAGCAGGTGGGTCACCCACAAAAATGTGTTCTTTGTTTTAATAATTAAGGTTTAATTAATATGCTTCAGTGTCATAGTTTGGGCTTAATGACACTAAAAGGCTCAATATTACTTCGGATTTTTTCTATCTGCCTTTATTGTCTTTTTCCCATGATACATGGGAAAAAGGCATGTATCATGTTTTAATAAAAAAGTATTATCAAATGGCAAAAAAGGTCAAATTATTTAAGATTCAAAGTGAAATGTTTAGGACTTTGACTCGACTTGAGATTTGTCTGGCTAGACTTTGTACTTGACTTGGAGTAAAAGTTATGTCCTTACTTGGGACTTAACTTGGGGAAAGACATGAGACATGTGACTTGGCTGCGTTCACACTACAGCCTGAAGTGACCCAATTCCCATTTTTTGTCAAATCGGATTGTTTTGTCGGGGCCGTTCACACTGCCACAGCCACACATATGCGACCTGTATGTGTTCTGCAGTCGGAACGAGCAAACCACCTGAGAGTGTCCCGCATGCGCAGTAGTGGACACAGTAGCGTCAGCGTTCTGTGTTCTGCCAACAGCCATAAAAAGAAGTGCTCAGTGTTTGCTGAAGTAAAATGGATGCTAACGGTGGAGCGTAGCTTACATATTTGAAGTTGTTGTCCGGCCAGAGTCAGCATTTTAACAACTTAATCCTCATTATAATCCATCCTGGTTGTTGTTATTCTTCCCGCTTACGTGTATCAGGACCCAGAATAGAGAGATTTGCTGAGTATTAGTGACGTTCAGTTTGGATGAATGCGACCTGAACATTAGGTCGCTTTTGAATTGAAACGAATCCGATTCAGAAGTAATCTGACCTGTGCTGTTCAGACTGTCATGAAAAGATCGGATACAGGTCCCATTCCGTCAAAAAAATCGGAACTGGGTCACTTCAGGCTGCACTCTTTAGGTCCGAGCCTCAGAGACCACCTGAAATGAGGTCTAACAGTACTACAGTGTAATGCATTTTATTGCTTTTTATACATTTTTTGCTGTTTAGATGTGTATATTTAGTTTTATATAATTAATACAATGTAATTCACCTGATGCAATCAGTTTCTGTAAAATGCTTTCTTTTAATGTACTTAAAAGAAAGCTGTTCTGCAAAGCTTTATGATTTGTGTATGGAAAGTGCAGAACAGTTACATAGAAAAAAAAACTTCTCCCTGTCAAACAACCCAATTGATGTGAGACCTAATACGAAGGCGCTTCATTAACTCTGAATGTAACTCTGGTTCTGCTCATGTGTGTATTGGTGTTCAGACAAAGTTCATGTCAGACTGCAACGGGAGCATTAACAATGTGAAAAGAGTCAAACTGATCCTCAATGATGACCAGGAAGTCGAGGCGGCAGGTCCGGCCAGCAGCACAGCCAGCAAGCAAACCAGCCCAGGTATGTTGACCCGGTAACAAGGGTTGCATTAAAAGGAATGTCTGGTCACAAGTGAGACAGTAATACTTTAATTATTGGAATAAATGTACAAATTAAATCACCCGTAAATGAATAGATACAATACTTTTGTCACAATTCAGCTATTAATGTATGTCAGTGAGATTTTATCTAGATACAGTCTACATAGAGCAGGGGACGTCATCTATATTTATGATAGCATAAGAAGACCCATTATATGTTACTACAGGTTGAGAGAATTGAAAGCGCATTTTGTAAATAAATAACATAATTATGTGAGGTCATTATAGCTGCTTGTTTCTCAGCTTTATATTAAACTGAATGATACATTTCCAATATTTAACTTTTTCATAGTTTGAAATCTTTCTGAGACACGGAAGTTGGGACCTTTATTGTCTGTTAGCTTTTTAAATAGAGGTTTGACATATTTTACTCTATGCGTAATTAATATATATAAGTTTAACTTTCTGAGATTAGTAAAATTATTTAACTTTTTTCATGCTAGTCAATTTTTTTTAAGGTTTTCGTGTTAAAGCTGTGTTTTGATTCATCTATAGTTCATGAAGCCAAATAGTTTCATCCAACAGTTCTTACATTCTGCTAACTGCAGATGTATTCATGATGAGATTGAATATAGATGTATTTACCTTTTCACATGACTCTTGTATGGAGGACCAAAACTGACATAATAAGAAGTAAATGCATAAATATATAAATATAAACTAAATAGTTTTTCCTTGTCCTTACACATGAGTTTCCTTCAAGAAATTTATATATTTTCTTTTTCATTTCCCCTAAACATGCGTCTTTGTCAAGAAAAGTAGATATTTTGTTTTATCTTTTCCTTATACAAGCCCTCCTTCTTTTATCATTGCCTCCTCTCCTTTTTCTGTTTGTTCCTTTTGTACTTGTCCTTTTTCTGCTTCTCTGTGTGCTTCTTCATGTTAGTGAGGAGAGGTGCCTTCTATGTCCAGCTCTTCTACTATTGGCCAATAGAGCTTTGGAACCAACGTCACTGCGTAAGACGTTGTGGGGTGTTTACGTCTCCTGCAGTTGCTCAGTGCCATCTTTACAGGCCACAGACTAAAACAAACTTTATCCCGGTGTTTTTATTGTGTTACCAACCGCAGTGAAGTCAGTTTCAATTTGGATTACCAAAGTAGATCAAAAGGTTTCTATCTAAGAAAACCCAGCAGATTGCATCCAATAATTGACTTGTATTCTTCCTTTGTAGCCAGTTTGGCGCTTTGCATTATGCATTATTAACATTCCAGGCCGCAATTAGTTTGCGTTTATCATGTAAAACTCTAATAAAATACATAAAAATTGATAAACTGTGCACATGTTTCAGGCACTGTAGTTCAGCTACATACCTGGCATTGTTTCTTTGGTTTTGAAGCTCTTCATTTGCAACACTTCAACTCATGTGACCTTTAGGTGGGATTAAATGCTGGGAGTTGCAGCAAGCCCGAAAGCTCACTGCGGAGACAAATGTCATGCACAACCTGGAGCACTGGCACAAACTCAACTCTGACCTCTGTGATGTCACCTCCTGGCTGGGGAGAGTGCTCCCTGAGCTGGAGAGACTGCAGCACATTGTTCCACCCACCAGCATCCAAGACATTGAGGTCAACATCAAGAAACTGAAAGTAAGGTCATGTTCTGAATGCTGACCACTGCGTCACAAAACGTTTAATAAAAAACATTCATCTAAAATGAAAATGTTACCTTCATTCACATCTGTGAAGGAGATGCGGAGGACCTTTAACAGCTACAAGTGTCTGATGATCTCTGCCAACTTGAGCAGCCATTACTTCCTGCAGGCTGATGGTGCTGAGCTCCAGGAGCTGCAGGAGGCTCTGTGCTCAGCCAATCACAGCTGGACTCAGGCCTGCAGCATTCTGGAGAGCTGGGAGAGGAAGCTACACTCTGCTCTCATGCAATGTCAGGTCAGCCCCAAACATTTCCATTAGTATCTAGAAGAATTTCACTTGAACGCAACATATTTCTGAAATGTGGCCTCACACTGTTGATGTGTTCCTGCAGGAGTTTCATGAAGCATTGCACTCGCTGCTACTGGTGCTCGCTCAAGCTGAGAACAAGTTGCATGCTGTAAACATCTTCAAGCCGTCAATTCCACCGTCCACCCTGCTCCAGCAGCAACACACGCTGATGGTAAGAAGGCTCAAATTTGGTTGTGGGGCTGCCCTGATCAGGGTTTTTGTGGCTAGTTTTCAATTACTGAGGTTGCAAAGCCCTGATTTTCCAATATCAATTTTTTTATTCATTGTTTTCCACATGATCCATTCAACAATAACAGATGATATGTCAGACTGTTAAATCATTCATTCATTGTGACAACAGAAATGAACCAGCAGAAATGGTAGTAAAAGAATCAGTTCGGATCCAACTCCCTAACCTGACACATAAAATGTGCCTTTGGACAAGGCATTCAACCCTGAGTTATCCACCCATCTGCATGTCTGAGCATGAACATGTGCATGCTATGAAGCCGATTGTATTGTGAAAGTTCTTTAAGTGGTGTCAGCAAAAAACTGCAATATTTAGTCATCCAATCTCTTTACCATTGAAGAATCCTTTCTGTCCTGACAACATTAGAGAACTGAGGTGATGTTACACTGTGTGACTGACAGAACAGTTGGTGTTACACCAATTTCTTCATGTTAAAGGAGAGTTCTTCTTTCCACTATTCATGTTGCATGTTCAATATCATTTCAACGTCTACAACACAATGCCAGGCACTGCCCACTACTGTTACGTCACCATTGGATGAGCTTTGCCTGCGACTGTTCTTTCATTTTACAGTGACTCAGATCTGTTTAGCTCTGTTTAGCCACTACAGTAGCCATGACTGCCATCAGCATTCAAAGCAGAGTTTCCCCCAGAAAACTTGATGAGTCCGGTGGTCAGGGTGCCAGGGCCATCCACCAGCGGATAGTATATGGTCACCATCCACTGGATTTTTTGTATTAAAAATGTTGGCAATGTTACTGGGTAATTAATGGAAGACATTTTTGAAAATGCCCAAACACACAAATACAGTGTTAAAAACAACAATCTAAGAAAACCTATTAAAATAAAAGTTAATTTTTGCACATCTGTTAAATCCCAATTAGGATCCCAAAAGATCTAAGCCAATAAATGATATAAATGAACTAAGCAGCTGCTTAAGGCTCCCCAGAACGTAAGGGGCCCCATAATTGTCAACATTTTAACAATTATGTTATTCTATCTAGAATTTTAACATTCGTTTATTGAGAATATCAATGCTGTTAAATTTGAGTTAATGGTTTCAGCATAGGTAAATGAAAAGATTTCAAATAGTCTAAAATGAAATTCAAGATTTTAGGGACCTAGCAAGGTTACTTTTTAAAAGTGCAAAGAGCAATCTTCATAGTTAGATTGTTTGGTTACCATAGCTACAATCAACTGAGCATGGATCCCTCTTGAAAGTCCACTTAGGTGGTACATTTTCATCTTTCTATTGTTTTTAATTTTGCTATTCTGTGCTTTGAAACTTCATGTGCTGAAGGAAGCTGACCTTATCTCAGGTCATAACTTGACCTGAGATTTTCAAAGAACTCCCAGACAGGATTTCACAGTCTTGTGCTCTCTGTCGCCCCCTGTTGCAGGCTCTGCAGGAGGAGCTTCATGCCAAACATCGTCAGGTTTCAGCTTTGCAGGAGATCTCTTCCCATCTCCTGTTAGAAGGCACCTCTGAGGAGAGCGTGGAGGCCAAGGAGAAAGTTCATATCATTGGCAACAAGCTTCATGTGTTGCTGCGGAAGGTATCTGCAGCCCTGTGTTCACTGCAGGAAATAGTGGTAAGTCCATGTTTGCTTTTTGGGCATTTTATTTACAAATTTTTCATTTTCTGCATAAACAGAAATGAAAGCTTTGAATAAATAAACTGGTTTGCTATGTAGAGCTAAAACAATCTCAATATCCACAAATGCATAAACTGCCGGCCCATTAACATACAAAGTGGGCTGGCAGGTTCACATGTTCACAGGGTGATTCAGGGTTTCCCCAGTGTATTATAGGTCTTGCGGCCCGCCATAATTTACTAGCCCCACACCAGGCTAAGCCTTTCTTGTTTATGTTTTTAGGAAAATAATAATAAAAAAATATATATTTTTTTATTATTATTATTAATAAAGTGGCAGTAAAGGTAACTGAGGTGTTAGTGAGTAGCAAACATTGCCTTCACCTGAATAAAAAAGTTTTTTGTTTTTTTTTAAGCCGGTGTTTTGTTTATCTGTGCTACCCGTAAATACGTCCTACCTTGTGGTAATGCACAGAACATAATGTAATTCCAATAAAAACGTGTTTCCCCTGTCTGATACTGTTTTGTATCAGAGGTGTATTCAAAATATTTTTTAACAGGTAGGATATTCTAGTAAAAGGGTTACTGCATACATCTATAGCTTTTCATTTTAAACGGGTAGAACATTCAGATAAAGGAAGTGATCTTCTTGTGGTTTCGTCATGTATATAAATTGTTCCAATGCTAAGCCAAGCATAACTCCTCAGCTTCCACTTCAGTCCTGTCACTCAAATAATGTTATCCAATATATTTCACATTAACACAACCCACTATAGTTTTCTGTTTGTAAACATGATGGTAGGAGTTTTGGACACAAAGCACTGACAGATAGACTTAGCTATCTATCTGTGCTACAGTAGGAAAATCTGACGAGGTAGCGCTGATAGTCAGAACACCGGTCTTGTGCGAAATTCTGTTCCCTTTTATGAGTTGTTTTTACCGAGAAATCGATCAGAAGCACCGTGAAAATGGTCAGATCCGCCTCTCTGGCTGCAATGCGCCCTCCTGACACAGGGGGAACAGATTTTCACAGGGTAACAGGATTTTGCTCAAGACCAGTAGTGTTTCTCTCTCTTTCTCTCTCTCTCTCTCTCTCTCTCTCTCTCTCTCTCTCTCTCTCTCTCTCTATTTTTTAAGAATTTTTTTGGCACTAGTTCCCTTTATTTGACAGCAATCCAACAGGAAGGGGCAGGGAGAGGGAAGTGGGAGAGTGAGGAATGGGCCAAACTAATCGAGGACAGGAGTCGGACTCTAGACCACCTCGGTCTACAGTCTCTCTATGCGCAACACCCCTATTCCAGTAGCTCTTGCTGGAATTTTCAGTTTCTCTTTGGTAAATTATTTACATTTTTATACAAGTTGAGCTGTCTGACAAACTCACCTAGTTTGCCTTCTTTCAATTTCTTGGAAAAATTAGTTTTGTCATGCGATTATGGCTAGTCGACTGGCCTCGTAAAAAGTCTTTGTAGAGTAAAGAATCGACCAGTCGAGTAGCTGTTGCAACCCCTCGACTGGAATATACAAATACTGACTTCTACCTGTATTGAGGTAGGAGGTAATAAAGGTCAAAGTGGCAATAAAGGTAACTGAGGTATTAGTGAGTAGCAAACATTGCCTTCACCTGATTAAACCTGATGTGTTCAAAGTGATTAAGATTTATCTGTTTGTCTTTGTTCAGGAGGAGGCTGGTTTTCAGGCAGCTACACCTATTAGGTAAAGGCTTTATTTTTCTCCATCCACTGACATGTAGTCATGTAAGCAGAATGTTGACATGATGAATGTCAGCATTCTAAAATGATAACATTCATCATTTAACTTCATTTTGTTTGAACAAAGAGAAATTAGTGCAACTGCAAATCTGGAAATTGTTCATGTTTTAATTGAACAAGTCTATGAACATATATTTCTAGGTGTACTTTGGATCACAAGTTGGGAAACGGTATATCTAACATGTATGTAATAATATTAGGAAAAACAAGGCATATGTTTAACAACTAAACTTTGCACACTCCTTATTGTGCAATATTATTGTATTGACATTTTTGTAATTATTATTATTTTTATTTATTTTTTTACAAAAAATATGTACAATGCAAAAAAAAAAAAAAAAAAACATTAAGAAAGATATTCAATGTTTGGGATTGGGAACATACGATGTTTTTTTTTCAAGTCACAACTTCTGAAATGTGTGTATTAAGTACAATTTAAAGCAGCACATAATATGTTTAAAGCCAGAAACAATATGCTTCCAAAGAATATTCAAATTTTATTTAAAAATACAGATTGAAGGTATGATCTGAGAGGAAAATGTAATTTCATAAACCATGTGTATTAAATTACACAAGTATGATCTGCACATACTCTTAAAAGTATGTGCAGTTCAGATTGGATAATGAAATTAAGCAAAGTAAAAATGTTGCACAATTCAAGAGCAAAATTAGTATAAATTATGTGTATAAAATGAAAGTGATAGAATGCTAATTTATTTCTAAGCTGTGTATATATGTATATTAAGCTCTGATCAGTAGATAGAGTAAAATTATAACAAACTAATTTAAGAACTTGTATTAAAACTCGGTGCATGAAGAAGTAATGGCTTATCCAGTCCTCTCCCCATACTGAAAATGTTAGTTGTAATAAATATTTATGTCCCTTTATTTGTTGCAATTAAATTTTTATATACATTAATTCACATGTTTTTATACATTTTATGTATATAAACTAAATACCTGTATATAAACATGTATATAAACAGAAATTAGTATGCATACTAATTTCTGTTTCTGCGTTAGACATGTATCCAAAAAGAACTTCAAAAGAGAATAACAATGCAGTTGATGTCAGCGCAATCAATAAGCTACTTAAGGACCACTTGTCTGGTTCTGTCTGACCACTGGCCTCGTAAAAAGTCATTGTAGAGTAAAGCCCCTGTATCCTCCACTGCATCCAGTGCTAGTTCAAACCTACCCTAGCACTGTATCCAGTGGAGGATACAGTGCTAGGACTGTATCCAGTGGAGGATACAGTGCTAGGACTGTATCCAGTGGAGGATACAGTGCTAGGGTAGGAGACATTCTCCAGAAGAGTTTCTCTGGTTCCATTAGTGCGTTGTAGGAACTAGCTGACCACTGTGATTAGGTTCCAGCACTCCCTAAGCTGACTTGAATTTGATGTAAGCAGCTACAGGTTTGAGAAGTATTCATATTTCTTTATCTTTTTACATTTTGTTAAATTACATTAAACATAAGCATGTCTATCTCTGTCTGCTTGCAGGGTAGAGAGAAGAGATCTGTCCCTCCATCGACCTTTGCTCTGCCGGGTCATACGAGCTGCCTTCCCCCTCCACCTGCTCTTCCTGGTGCTGCTGGTCCTAGTCTGCCTGGTACCGCTGTCTGACCAGAACCACAGCTGTAGTCTGTCCAACAACTTTGCCCGATCCTTCTACCCAATGCTGCACTACACCAATGGCCCTCCACCAACATAAGAGCTGGTAACCCAAGACACCTGTGTCTTTACTGCATCGTAGTTAGAACTACCGTTCTCCTCCATAGACACAGAACAAGTGATGTGTTTTTGTTCTAATTATTCCCTCTGGATTTTTTAAAAATTATTTTAATCTAAAGCCATATTGGTTTATTTTGAAATTTTGTAATTTTTAAACCGACATTTTTCCACATGAAACCCTGCTGCAATAAACTATACGACACAAAGAAGTCCCAAAATATATTAGAATATTTCTAAGTTGCGCCACGTTTGTTTGGTAATAACTGCCCTTCATCCTTTTCCACAAACAACACAAAGTGTCAGCAAAGGAAGAGGAGTAGCAACCTTTTCTATCACTGCCAGTTTGTTTTGGTTCAGAAGGCACAAACTTTTTATATACTATTAAAATGAATGTTTTTTGCTTATGATTTCTTTTTCAAAAGATGACATAAACTGGAGATGTTTTTTAAAATGCACGTAATCCTCTAGAGACAAGAAGTAGCATAACTGTAGATGCAATAATTCAGAATGTGGATTATGATGGTTAAAATGCATTTTAAAGCCATTGCATTGTTTCCCTTTGAAAATACAAAAAACACATTTATTCTGCTTGTCACTTTTGAAAATTTTCCTATTAAGAACTTTGTTGACTCTGATTTCACAACCGAAGAGTTGAAGAGTTATGCTTTGGCCATAGTTGAACTGGTTGAGGATTTTAGTCAAGTTCTGCTCCATTTTATTGTCTGATGCTTTCAGTAAACATAGACAGGAAGTGTTAGGTTGAAGCTGACACTTCAACCTGACTGAAGATGGCTTACCCCCCTTTTTGTAAAGGCTACCAGGGGAATATGGTCTATTGGGGTAACAAAGCAAGAGCTGACCTCATTTTTTTTTACAACATTTACATTCTAGCCATCAGCTAGAAGTCATGGTCAAGATTAGGAAAAGGAGAGCCCAGATATCGCCAGCTGTTATCTGGGCCCCCGACAGTTCTCTGTTGGTGGCCTGGGGTCAGTCCATCATCCTGGAGGTGTAGAATTGTACAAGAATTGTATAAAGTTGTTTTATTTTAGGATCTTTTATTTATGAGATGCAGAGATTGTCATTTTTACCCAATAATAAACTGCTATTTTGCTGTTCTATGCTTGCAGTGATTCTGGGTTTAAGAAAAAGTCTTCCTGACAGACAGGTTTGACAGACGTTAACATTAGCAAGATCTGATATTTTCGGATTCAGATGATCTCAGCATCTGATCTGGTCATATGTGTCCATGCGTGTGTAAGCTAAAGACAGGATAGAAATGTATGGGGGTTAAAAACCATGACACCAAGGCTGAATTTACACTTGTTTCACATTTATGCACCTAGTTTAGCACATTATCATTACATATTCAAGATATTTGGAAACAGCAGCTGGTCACACACAATCCCAAAAGTTTTATATCTGTGAGCTATGAGTTTATGAACAACTGTCATAATATCCTTATTTTCTACACAGGCACAGCACAAGAACTTTAATTTTAAAATAAAAGTGAAAAAGATTTCATACCAGTATGATTGTTTATTGGGTGGCAAATTAAATTTCAAAAAGCTACATTGTGTTTCATGGTTGATGTGACATGCCTGCAGTTTATGCAACTGAGCATTTTCTGGCATTTCTTTACAGCACATAAAGTCAATTAGAGCAAACCCATAGGAAGAGAGAGCTTGCTGTGAGTAGAAGGTCATCTGCATATCATCAAAGGACAATGAATTAGGGGTGAGCACTTATCATATTGTTTATCATGTATCGTTGTCATAATATGTTATAATTAATGTTTAAAAAACCCTAAATCTGTCCGTATTGTCAGATTTACTATTTTTCACAGTTTGTTCAATAAAGGTGTATTAATAAAATACTGTTACTGTGTGCAGTTTCATGATACAAATCACACTTCTCTATGTAACGGTAACCTAAAGAAACGCACTACAGATAAGTTGCTGTTTTTGCAAGAGATTTGCTTGTGGGTATGACATACAATTACCTTTCTCTTAAGCTAATTGAACTTTTAACTCTTCTTCCACAAAGTAATAAATTGTTCTTATCGTCACTTTTATTGTAACCACAATAGTTGCCACAAAATATAAAACTTTAATTCCAAATTGCCAACCCTTCATTGAGGCTGTGAGGCTCAATGTAGGGCCTCACCCTCTGATAGTCAGACACTTCTGAATAACAAGGTCTCGCTAAAGTGCTTGTTCTTTTTTAACTTTTTCACATTTCCTTTTGACGTCAGACTCCCTCGCTATCCTGCAAGAATAAGCATGATATGACATGACAGACCAATTCTGAGCTGCTGCTGCAGAGATAGTTTTTCTTTTGCAGGGACACAGAAGATGATCAGAGCTGATGGGAAAATAGATGCAGCTTAATCCAGAACAATTCTGGAAGAAAGTCCGTTTAAGGCTGAAGAATATTTGAAAGTGGGGTGGAAGTTCACCAAATGACCCTAGAGATACAGCCAGAGGTATAATGGGATAGTTTAGATCAAAGCACATTCATATTTTAACATAGCCCAAAGTCTAGACCTAAGTCTGTGATAACTATATGGACATCCTGGTCACCAAAGCGCTCAAGCCAATCTGACTGAACTTGAGCTGTGTTGAAACAGAGTCTCTCAATGCTGCCAGAGACATATCCCTAAAAAACTTACTTTAAAAATCTTTTAAATATGTTTACTGATCAGACTGGCAGAAAGAAATTTACTGGGTTAAACACATTGTGAAATTAAGCACATTTCACGATGTGGGGCACACTGTCCCCCAAAACACTGATATGGCTGGAAACATAGTTGGTGACGGCTTCACCCACTCATTCAACATATACTGGGAGACAGGAATCTTTTTGGAGGCCTTGTGTCATCAAGGCCAGGATGGCTCATTAGAAATGTTATCACCTTAATGTAGATAGATAGATTGCCAATTTTAGTAAGGTACTTCTCCCCTGAGCGTCCAAAAAGCATCTGTCATGGATAAAATGAACAAGTAGCTAGTTCAAACTTTATTTCATCAAAACACCTGGCTCTGATTCTCCAGATTTCTCACCACCATGCTGTTTATCAGAGGTCTGACACCGGGGTTCAGATTTTAGTTCTTCGCTCCAGAATGTGTCTGGCCCTCCAGCAGTACAGGACGCTACCTGTCCGGGTTATCTGGGAATTTAGGTGTTTCCACTAGCTCCGGTAACAGAAAATAAGATTAGTTATCATAACTATACAGGTGATACACAGCTCTACATTACACTGTTACCAGGAGACTCTGAACCCATCCAAGCACTGAGCAGATATTTAGAACAGACAAATGTATGGATGTGCCATAACTTTCTCCAACTGAACAGAAACAAAACTGAAATTATTTTAGACCCTAAAGACAAACGAGCTTCAGCTCAAACTGAAGCTATTCACAGTTTGAAACCAGCAATCAGGCTGAAAACTGGGAATATGGACTCAAACTAGGGCTGGGTGATGAGTATACTCGATTTACCATGGTTAAAATAGTTCTATCGCAACTATCAAGTATAAATTGTTGTTCAAACAAAAAGATTTCAGCATCTAATACAATGTTGTTGTTTATCTGACACCCTATGAATGCATTACTAGTCCCTCCTCTCTCCCAACCTGAACATGTCCTGCCTGACAGAAAAAAATATGGCCACTACGAGACTTTCAGGTGAGCGGGTGAATGAAGACTTGTTAGTTGCGCTTTCGAAAGCTGGCATTGAGCGCCATTAAGGCAAGACAGCGATATGGTGTTTATAGTTAAGGCGTACGTTGGAGTCATATTCTCAAATGCAAGTGCAAAGAGAGCTGCTCTGCAAGAGATCTTTCCAAATCATCCGGTTTGTGTGAACGGTGGCACAAACCACCGTTATGTAACTGACGCAGAGTTACATAACTTCAGAGGTGCACTACCAGGTGCTGCAACAACATTGCCTGAACTTGGCATCGTTTAACATTTTTGCACTTGTGTAGTTTTTGTTCAAATTTGGCAGCATGTGCAAATAGCTTGATACCTGTGACTTGTTCTGGGTCTGCCAATTTGATAGTCATTTAATCTTTTGTTTCTTTAATCTGGGTTTTTATTATTATTATTTTTGCCAGGCACGTGCAGGGGGTTGGGGGAAAGCAAAGGGGGCTTGAGTCCCTGCCCCTTTTATCCTTGATGCCCCTAGTGCCCTTTTTGAGTTTTTTTTTTCTTCCCCAAAACATTTGTTTTTTCAATTTTTTATTTTATTTTTAATCTGTGCATCAGGAGGCCTGCTTGTGCCCCTCAGCAATAATATTTAGCTAAATATAATAATTGATCAAAATAAACTAGTCTGGCCTCCCTCAGTATAATAATGACTCTCAGTTTCTGCCTCCATGTTGTTCAGACTCCGGGTCCATGGTGAGGAGGAGGGAGCGGATCTGTGCCTCTAACTATCAAATTATGGCCAAGAATATTTTTTATACACTGGTTTGTGAATAAAAATGTAGGTCTGATGTTGATGTTAGAAAAACTTTCTATTTATATTTTCATAATTGTCCTCGCAATAGAGGGAAAAACCTGCCTCGCCCCTAAACACAGAAATGCTTCGACTGCAGAGAAAATTTCTGACTTTAACTTTATCATTCTGCTAAATGCCCGGTTCACTACAGGCAGTCTGAGTCGGTCCCACTGACAGATAGGAAGAATGTCTTTATATCAGACATCCTGATATGAGACATGGTACTGCAACTGTCACCAGGAGTCACGACGCACCTCAAAGCCCCGGTACCACCTGGTACCACCTGGTACCACCTGCTGACTGTTTGCTCTGCTTCTCCTTAACTTTTCTACCAGGCGGGTTAAAGCCGCTGCTGATGGGATCTGGGATTGGCTGTAATTAAAAGTTATTGCAGAACCTCAAGTGTTAAAAGGAAGATTTGGCCCAGAGCATTTAGAGTTCACAAAATAAACATCAGTGAAAATACTGGAGCATTAATCAGAACCACAGCATAAAGCTGAACATGCCACAATTAAATGAATCAAAATGTTCCCAAAGCATCAACGACTGACATAGGGGCCACCGGAGGATTCCAGGTAGATTCCAGGTAGATTCCAGGTAGATTCCAGAGATGCGCATCGCAGCGGCTATTCATGCAGGGCCGGCCCAAGGTAATATGGGGCCTTAGACAAAACCCTCACCCCCGAAAGCTTTCCTACTAAGAACCTCAGCATCACTAACATGTTTAAATATTGATAAGGTGAATCTGTGAGAGGGAGAGCAGGTTTATTGGCCAAGTTTAAAATCAATCACTGATTATTGGTTATTTGCTGTGATGTATTTGTGAACAAACCCAAACACAAGGGTTACACCATGTTGTAGCCATGGTAACACAGCAATCAAACTATCCAGATAATTCTTTAAGCATTTACAAAGTAAATTTCCTAATTAAATCATAAATATCATTTTTTTCTCAATTGAATGCATCAAATAAAATTTAATAACATTGTTATTCTCTATAAATGATGCTACAAGTTTAGATCTATGGTCTGTGTTACAATTCAACCATTTCTAGGGGCCCCTGAATGTCTGGAGGCCCCTACCAGCAGCTACTGAGTTTTCTGAGATCTTACAATTTTAGATCTCAGAGGTGCTAACATAAAAACAATTATATAGAGTTAACCCCTTTGAGCTTTTTGATCTATAAATCAGTCTGTAGCCAAGTTGTTGTAGAGGTTAAATAGATATTATTAGGGCTTATTTAGTAAAATGGCAGCAAATTTACTTATTTCATAACTTCATAACCTTTGACCTTCTCTCCTCTGGTCTGTTTAACAGCTTCAGTCTCAGATCAACTCAGCCCTCCAGGACTGTCAGCAGCAGAAACAGCAACTTTATACCTGTTGGGGAAAATATACTACCTTTGCTTTCCATTGTCCCCACATGATGGCAATGATATAGTATGATCCAATTAAATTCTTGATTAATATGGGTTGTTGCTATGTTGTTGTTTGGTGTTTTAAGATCTTGTTTAATGTGCCCTATTTAACTTTGAGCCCCTGGCCCTCCAAAGGTCTCTGCACGGCCCTGTTTACGTTATTTAAATGGGACTGAACGTACAGTGTATGATTCGGACTGTCCCTTGTGAAGCTATGACAGCAGGCATAAGGAGAAGGCATACCTGGCTGTTCTGGATTCGGTGGACTCAAGTAGTCGTCAGGAAGCGGTTCTGGTGGTTCTCCCTTCATCCCCCAGGAAAGGTGGATCAGCTTCTTCAGCTTCAGCAACATGGCGTGGAAATCGTTGCGGGGAACAGGCCTCACCGTGTCCAGCCCGTAACCTTCACTCTGCTGGTGGAAAAGGAGGAAGCGCAGGTTGACCAGTTGGGACACAGTTTTAATAAACTCCACAGTGTTGGGCAGCCGCACGTTGCACACGCTCAGGTGTGTGAGGCGCTCCTGGAGGTGCTCCGTTAGGCTGTGGCCAAGCAACGCTTCATCCCAGGTGGCGTTCCGCACCCCGAGGTCCCGTAGGTTGGGAAATCGGGCAAGGTTGTCCATGTATTTCTCTTTATATTGTCGCCCGCCATCTACAAATACTATGGCCGTGAGCGACGGGAGGAACTTCACCAAACGTCGCCACTCTTTTCGTCGCAGGTGTCGCACAGCCACCCGGGTCAGCTTGCGGTAATTCAATGTGTGCCAGAAGCCGTAAGTGTAGCGGCGAAGTTCGGACATCACCACGGTGTAGTCCTTCCATAGGGATGGATGGTCGATCAGCTTCTTTAAGTGCCTGCAGCAGGAGCGAACCGTGTGTTTTTCCTCTGTGCTAAGATAGCTAAACACATAAACCCAAAGTTCAGGTGGGAGCTGCGGTGGCCCTTCCATTACCTCATGCACTCAGAACAACAATCAACAAATCTAGTGCGTGAATATACTGTTAATAATTTAGGCTTCTTAATGGATCGCTATTCTGAAGTTTTCGGCGAATTTATTCCAACTGCAGCCTTATGTTTACACCGGAAGACTGTCGAGTTCTTTTAGCGTTACACTGAGAACAGTCCGGCGGCAAACATCCTATAGGGGCCGATAGGGGCCGACCTGGAGAGCTGAATACGCCCCTGTCCCAATACTCGCACTGAACCCTCCGCCCCTCTATGAAGTGTGTACTCAAAGTGAACAAGGGTTCGAGTGTGCAAAAATGTGAGAATTGGGACCATGTGCTCTGCATATCAACTTCGACATCCAAAATGGCAGACCGATCAGTGTTTAGGCATTTGTACTGCTAAAAAACCCAAGTCAATATAGGAGGTATTTGGCCAAAATGGGTTTTGCTATGACTTGTTGAAAATAGAGCAAAATTTTATGTATTCACAGTAAAGTGAAACAAAAATTATTTAAATTCTTTACATTTTAAAACATGGCCATATTTTTAATGCCAATTTTGTACAAAAAAAAAAAAATCAGCTAAAGGTATGATTACATGTTTAGCTGTTTGTTAAAAGGAGCCGTCACTGATTATGAATGGCTATACGGACAAAAAATGTAAATTCATAACTGTCATTTTTCCCCTCTATCCTGAGAAGAAAACATTTAAGAATCATGATATCTATAAATAAGAACCATATACCTTTGTTTTCCACTCTCAAAAAAATTAACAAATGAATTTCAAAATTATGTATGACTTTTTCCCTATGCACTCTCTGCATAAGAAATTCAATATAAATATCAACTCCTATGCATTTTGTAGCAGATATTGAGACACTTTTTTTTTTTTAAATTGCAACTTCATAAATGTTATTAGAAAGATTTTCAAAACTGGATTTTGTACAAGAAATCTATTCTTTTAAGTTTTGGTATAATAAAAGGTGGCCTTTTGTTGTAAGGTGTTGAGTGAAATTAAGATATTAATGATTTAATCCACTGGCTACATTTTTATTCACATATGCCCTTTCTAAAAATTACCTCCATTTTTAATGTTTTTAATCCATCAATCCATTTTCTTTTGCTTATCCGGAGTCAGGTTGCAGGAGTAGCAGCCTAAGTAGGGAGACCCAGACGTACCCCTCCCCAGCCACTCCTCTGGGGAAGCCCAAGATGTTCCCAGGCCAGCTGAGAAACAGTCTTTCCAGGGTTCCTCTCGGTCTCCTCCAGGTGGGACATGAACACCTCACCAGGGAGGCGTCCAGGAGACATCCTAACTAGATGCCAGAGCCACCTGAACTGGCTCGTCTCGTCATGGAGGAGCAGCAGCTCTACTCTGAGTAGACTGAGCTTCTAACCCGGTCTCTAAGGGGAGAGAGAGCCTACACACTCTACAGAGAAAACTCATTTCGGCCGCTTGTATCCCTGACCTCGTTCATTGAGTCTTGACCCAAAGCTCATGACTACAGTTGAGGCTAGGACGGGTAGATTGACCAGTAAATCTAGAGTTTCGCTTTTTGGCTCAGCTCTCTCCACCATGACAGACCGGTAATTAACATTTTTAAGTGAAACTTAAAAACGTTCCAATAACAAAAAAGCCTAATCTTTATACCAATAACAGTGCAATTTAGAGAATAGAATAAAACTTAGAATAACTTATTTTTGTGTGGGTAGCCACCTAGTGGTGATGCACTTAACTAAAATTCAAAAGGTCTGTTCTGTTTTAGTGCTGTTCATAATGTAGTGCGTCTTTAAAGCTTTGTCTTTAGAGTCTTAAAGTGCATATCTCTATATTCACTGCATTCATGGGTCACATGTTTAAAAGTGGGCTTTTAGAATACTAACATCCAAAACTATGATAGTGAAGAATGTACTCCAAACAATAAAAAAAGGAATACTAACATTTTGTTTGCAACAAACCATAATTATATTGCAGCTTTGGTGGTTCTAGATGAAAACAATAAAATGTTGCAACACATTGAGCCAGAGACAGAAAACACACCATAATTTCATCCAAACATATCAATGTATTTTAATGTTGAACAGTCATAAAAACAACTTATTCTTGTGTCAAGTCGACTACTGATCCTGTAATTAATCCTTCTAATTACAGAAAAGAAGGGAAAAATTAATGCTGACAGTAAACAAAAATAAGAAGAAAAAAAAACATCCATGAACTTCTCTCAAGCTGAAGCACTGTTTTGACTTTTTCTAAAAGAAGTTTGGAATATGAACTATGGAATATCTCAGTAGTCGCCCATGTTTAAATATGGGAATTCAGGTTTCTCTTCCCAACATAGCAAAAACAGACCTGTCAGTTTCCTGGTGAAAATGTCAATATCATCCACCCAATCACAAAGTAGAAGAGAAACACTGGATATACCACAAGTGCCTTGCGGTTGGTCAGGTGGCTGTCAGCAAGGAAGGCCGTAGAAGCAAAGGTAGACCAGCCAAAAGATGCTGTCACCACTCCCAGTCGAACCGCAAAGCTCACCTTCCCTGAACCACTGAGCAGGACAATCCGGCACACAATGAGGGCCACTGTCAGAGGCATGATGCAGTATCCCAGTACACACAGGCTCTGGAAGAAAGAGATTGTGCCGCCCAGGAGCTTGGAGTTAAGAGTGATGACGATAGAGCCGAACCAAATGATGACAAAGACCTGAGATGAGAGACAATTTGAAAAAGTACAGTTGTCAGTTATTGGAAAACTTGTAAACTCAGACTTACATTCAAAACAACATTCCGATGGCCATGGGTACCTTGATTACGTTGTAAAAAAAAGGGAAGAAGTAGTTGGGAAAAAATCTGAGAATCTCCCTTTGGTAAATTCTTATTTTTTGCTCTTTTAATCGTATGATGACTAATAGTCAAACTTTTGTTTGTAACAGTCCCTGTGATAGTGAGTAGTAATATAATGGCTAGTCACAAGTCTACACACAGTACCATGAAAACGTTTTTACTGTATTTTATCATATGTATGGTGAGTATGAGATGCAGCACTGTTTTAATTTGAGTTTTGTTCATTTGAACTTTCCTGTCCTTGGCTGTAAACTGCCTGACTGGGGAGATTAGTTGAGAAGAAGCTAAATTTTCTTAACCAAATCAGCCTATACAGAATACAGACTGAGTTCTATTGAAGCCACTAGTGAAGGTGGATGGGACTAGACGTTAGCAGTTACTTCCAATATCAGTGTTTTACTTACTAAAAAAAAAAATCTCCTGCAGTTGCTTGACTTGCACCAAAGGTCAGGTGATAATACCTACAATTTACATTAATTTTAACAAGATGGAACAGAAAGCTCCAGAGTGATCAGAGTAGAATGGAGCTACATCACTTTGCATTTCAGTGTTCTACTAGTCACTGAAACATTTTTCTTGTTATAATATAGACAACTGTCAGTTTTAGAAAGTCATGTTTTGTATTAGATACTTTAAAACACCAACAGGTTTCATCTGATCTTATATGGTTTGCACATGCAAGATGCATTTTGGGGGGTTGAATGAAAGTCTGGAGACAGTGGAGAGGCACTGAATCCACATTGCTTGAAGTTCAGGGTGACGTTTCCACACAATGAGTGACAAAAGTTATTCAACTATTTCACAATATTAGAATTTTTAGATCCACCTGTAAGAAAGCCTTTTGGTTGAGAACTGAAACATCTTAAAGAAACAAGACAAGAAGTCCAGCTGCTTTCTATTTGAGAACAAGGATTGCCCTGTCCTGGATGACGGACAATCTACACCAGGGGTGGGCAATCCTGGTCCTCGAGTGCCGGTGTCCTGCAACTCTTAGATGTTTCCCTGGTCCAACACACCTGAATCACCTCCTCAGTGCAGTCAGGTTCTCCTGAATCCTGCTAATGACCTCATTATTTGACTCAGGTGTGTTAAAGTAGAGATACATCTAAAAGTTGCAGGAGACCGGCACTCGAGGACCAGGAGTGCCCACCCCTGATCTACACAAATCAAAAACAAATGTTTGAAAATCAAATTCTGTGTGACAAAGTGTTTTCTGTTTGAAATACAGCTTGACCTAATAATGATATCAACAGGACAATTAAATTAGCTAATTTGTTTTTCAACTTGGATTACTTTTATCACCTAGTAATCAATTATATTTTAATTGAACTTAATCAGTGAGAACGCTGTTTTTTAAAAACTCTCCCTTTAGAAAATAAGCACTAAGATATTTAAATGACAGTTTTGGTGAAGATTTGGTTGGTCTGGTTATTCTACTAGCACCTTATTCATTTTACCAAAGTTGAGTTCAGAGATGAATTTGTGTGGATAAATCCCAAACAAAGCATTGCTAAAACACAAAATTTGATTAGATAAACATTAACTACTTTAATCAAAAATATTTCCATTGGTTATGTGTAGCTGATGCCTGGGCGAGGTGAAAAATCCTGCTCCAAAAATTCAGTATCTGAATATGAGTTGATTCTATGAACACTGGAGTTGAAGTCAGACTTAAGATTGGAGATCACACAACCCCAATCCAGGAAAAATTTACTTTATGGTAAATTGCTGTGATTATAATTTAACAATGAACTGACAGTGAGAAAATCTTCCATGGTGGTAGTACACTTCTGATCTGTTTGGAACATGTTCAACTTATTCATAATATGCATTAGAGTCACAATTTCAAACTGTACTGACGTATACTTTCTCTCAGGCGAGCCTGGCCATTTTGCGTGCCTGAACTTCTACGAAGCTAAAGCTCAAAGTTAAATTAGTTGCAGTCTCAACAAAATATCCTCATACATAGCTGAGCTCCAGTATATCCTCTACATCACCTCATACAGAGAACGGCCAAGAAGAACTCTCCAGAGGATTTATAACTCAGATATTAGAACTGACTGATTGAATGTTTGAAAAACCTTGGTTACCTCGGCAAACTGCGGTCCTCCCTGGTCGTCGCTGTCGGCCGCGCCGCCTTGAAGCAGCAGAGCCAACGTGACGCAGAGCAGCAGCGGACCCCACAGGTCCCAGTCACGCAGCAGAGCCGAGCTCCGCTTTGGATACAGAACATGAATGAACTTGTTACCCACGGCTCGGAGGTCACGCACAATAGTTTCCTTCACCGGCTCGTCCAGTGTGGAAAACTCATTGTCTCTTGTGGATGGGCCGACGGGGACGGCGATATCTCCTTCCACTGGTATCTCTTCCGATATGGAGACGTCTGACAGCCCAGCGAACGGCCTACTGGCCTCCTCAGCCGACGCCATCTATTTTGCAGTCGAGCTTATAGCCAACACCACGTTCACTCAAAGCAAGTAGAGTTCTCTGAACTTATGCGAACCACAGCAGTGGCTAAATGAGCTACTATTAAACAAAGAATTCCACGTCCGCTAAGGATTGTTTACTTCCGTACTACGTCAGCTGAAGACGTGTGACTTCCGCACTACGTATTGCGGTGCATTCGAGTCTTCATGCTACTGTTCGACTCATACCTGTCAAGTCTCCCGTTTTGGCCGGGAAACTACCGTATTTTACCCTTATGTCCCGGCGTGCTGTCGTATTAGCATTTTCCCGTTAACTTCCCGTATTAGAGTAATTACGTCGCAACCCCCCGACCCGCTCTAACGGTAGTTGCAACCTGCTATTAACGATGGGCCATCTGAAGCCAGGCTTCGAGGCGTGTACCGAGTAAAAACGGGGGCGTGTAAGATGAAGCCGCTTCACTGAAAACCACGTGACTGACAACAAACAATTCCTTCTTCTTCTTCTTTTTGTTTAATGGCGGTTGGCATACAACTTTTAGGTGCATTACCGCCACCTACTGGACTGGAGTATGGACTAGATGTTTTGCCTCTATAATCTCCCCATTAAACCTGTGCTTCTAAGAAATCTAAACACGTAGCTAAAAACCACATCCCCAGATGATTTTTGTAGTAGGTCTCTAATATTTAATTTAACTTTATTTCTACTTAACTCTTCAATTAATTTCCCTCTTTCCAGATTATACCTATTACATTCCATAAAAATATGTTGAACAGTCTCCAAATTTCCACAAAAATTACACAACCCTGTACTATGCTTGTTAATTATTTTCAAAGTGCTATTTAACCCTGTATGTCCAAATCTTAATCTAGATATAATATCTTCCTCTTTTTTATTTCTATTTTCTTTTCTACCCTCCCCCACTTTTTTTTGAATACTATAATA